>KV751345.1:2150713-2176848 GCA_001698575.1 Mola mola
AAAGGGGCAGACATACAAGTTTATCTGTCATGGGTCCAGCCATGCCGTCAGTAAGTGGATGAGTTTCCATAAGCGTGTTTTTATACGCATTTTTGATTTGCACATAACAAAACATGAACGGAAACACAAAACATTTTTTTTTTAAATCTTGAAGAAGGTGGTAAGGCTGACGTATCAATAAAAGTTAAATGCGAATAAGTGCAAATGAAACAATTTAAGCATGGGTGTCAAAACCACTTTTTAAGACCGATAATATTGGATCCACCTACTTTTACTGTCTCAAATAGAACGCATCTGTCTGTTCATGGAACTTCCAAAGTGCTGTCAGGGAAATCCTGGCCCTGATATTCTAAACTCAGTACTACGTTTCCGTTACTTCATTTCCTTCCATGTTCCGACTTTCTTACACCTCGCAGATCCATTCCGCTTGGCTTTCTCATTTAGAGTGCATGTAAATTATACTCCATACCATGTTTTTGCTACTCCCACCGGCTGCATTCCTGTGAGTGTCCTTGACTATGTTTACATGCACAAGAATACTCCAGTTAAGGTCCATATCCTGATTAAGGCACTATTCCGAATAAGCTGTTTCTATGCTCGGCAGCTACTGAAATATGTACAGTATATCCCATCTTGTAGCAGTAGTGGCAGCAGCATCATATCTTCAGGGGTGATGCTGGTGACGTTTCCCATCCCATCCAAGGAAATTGAACACTTTCTCACGATTTACTGACAACACTCACACTCATTCACGCGCTCTATGGCGGAAGAGAATGCGAGGAAACAGCAAGAAGAGTCACGAGACATACGCCATAAAACCAGAGTATGTGTCGCAAACTGTCAGCAGCTGCCAAAGAATGCTGCGAAAACTCATTGGGAATATTTAGTGTGATTAGGCCGTATATAAGTTGTGGTTTCATTAGCATCGTTACGGCCTCTAAACAAAGAATAAAAGGTGCAACTTAATTTTTTTATGACAAATGAAGTTTAATTTATATATGTTCTATTTTGGCTGTATTTTCACTGAGTTTTGGTTGTAGAGAGGTGGCCAGCACACCATTGAAATGAGTGTCTAAGGGTGACACTCTTATGAACAGAAGTCGTCCGTGAATACAGGCCAGGATCATCAAACAATCAATCAAATCTTATCTTTGATGTTTTCTGATCAAAGGCTGTTTCATGGGCATATTACATAAACCACTCTTGAAAGATTATCTATTGTTTCTGGCTCATTTCAGTCGGCTTCTGTTCGGCTGAGTGCAGGCTCGATCTGAGGGGTGTCCTACGTTAGAGTTTGCTGGTTTAGTGAGGTATGTTGAGTTTTCCGTTTGTTTTCACAGTGAAATGACTTATGCTAGTGCATAATTATTGGTCTTAAAAAGTCAATATAGTGTTTCTGAGTCTCAGCCTCTGTATGAGCTTTCTCTGTGTGCATGATGAGGCGGATCCCTAGAGGTGAAAATATGTGAGGTGGGCTGCCCAGGGGGCGCTAGAGAGTTTTTGATATGTGGTAATTAACTTCAATTAACTTCAAACTTCAAATTTCATTTCACTTAAAATGTGAGACAACATGTTTGTAGTGATATCACACATGTACACTTTATATATAGCAATTATAGCAATTAAGAATTTACCCACATGCTTTGAGTGATAAAGCTTTCATTGAATTATTGGTTATACTTTCATTCAACGTGGTAATTCAGAAATTCCTTTAAAAAATGTCTTATCATATCTCTTTGCATTGTGTTTCTGCTGTTGTTAACAGTGCAGGCTATACTGGATAGCTTGGAAATAACATTCCCCTTTGTATTTTTTTGTTTTGCACTATCGATATTTAGAGAAAGTATTTACTAAAAGGACAGAGAGAGCAGCACATGGACAGCTGTATAACACCTGTTGAAGTAAGCTGCTGATTATTCTTCATTGGAGTACCGTTTAGAGCCACTGTAGATGTCAGGGATTGTTAACCCTGACCTATCTTGATTACTGTAGTACAGGCCGCTGGAAGAAACTCGACTGAACTGAAGAGCAAAGCTCAAACACACCATTCAGGATTAATTCTCTGGAGCAATAAAAAACACTGGCTAAGTCTGAAAGGCATGGCTGGCCAGACCTGTAACAGATATGTGGAAATCACTTGAGTTTTTGCCTTAATCTAAGAGCAAGAGGATTTATTGAATCATTTCTCTGTCAAATACCAACAGACAGATCAATTTGTTAAAAGTGCTCTGAATTGAATTTTATTTGCCAATTTTAAATGGAATTCGAGATGGATAGGAATTGAGAATGACCTATTTGTGGGTTTATTATGTAAGACACTGTTAAATTATGCTTGTACACAAGAAAAAAATGAGCTTGCTTTAGTTGAAAGGTTACATGAAACATTTAATAAGCTTAGTGGAATTATTAGTAGTATATATTTATATACTATATTTATAAGTTGCTAAACTAAAAGAACTAAAAGGCATTAAAGTGATGGCCCCTAAGCACGAATGTAATTAAAGTATCATCTAGGAAGGAAAGTGAAAAACAAATTGAAGGTGTCAGTCAGGAAAAGGGGTTATCATCATCAATATTCATTTTAACCACAAACCTGGTTCAGCCATAATTGTATAATGACTCTCAAAGGGGTATTATCTAATTAGATTAAATATGCTGACTCAATTAATACTCCTTCCCCTCATGTATAGTTGTTGTAAACACGGCCAGACCAATCATGATCCAGGATGTGCACCAAACGGTTGATTTTGTTGATTTCTCCTGAGGTGAAGAAGAGTATTTTTGCATTTCCCTTGAAACGCATCGATGAAAGCCTTTCTCTTACATTGCTGCCCTGCCTGTACAGCCATAAAGTGCCCCCTCAGATCAATCTTTGCCTTTTGTTTCACCTCCCAGCGTATATATATGTATTCATAGTATATCCTTCCATGCATTCTTGGGGTCAAGGGCCGAGCAATAAGAGACAATTGGTGGAAGGGGATATTTCAATGTGCACTTCCTTAGACCAGCTAAAATGAGGCCACGCACTCCACAGGCTCTTATGTTGTGTTATAACGCTCCACAAAACTTAATTCTAACGTGAACGACATAAGCTCTCTGATTACAAACAGGAGATAAGGGTCATCGCTGACTTCCTGCGTTTATTGCCTCAGAAAAGTCATCTCCATAGGGATATAGTTCTCCTTGTTCGCTTTCCAGTTTTATAGTTTAAAGGTATATGTAACATAACTGATTAATAAGCATTATTAATTTCATCAAGTGCAGATGATGGGTTTTCTAGGTCCATCGGAAACTGACGCTTTGGGTCGGTAGCCAGCCGACGCCACCAACCCAAAGCATCAATGTCACTTAAGTTACGTTTCCGCCAAGCAGCACGGGTCAGTTCAGTTCGGTGCAGCACACTTGATAGGGAAGGGTAAGCACAGTGTCTCACAGCATATCCCTCTAATAAAGTCAACAAAGAAACCGTGACAACAAAGGAAACTATGGAGGACATCCAGCACTTCCTGTTGTTTCTTGTGAGCATATGGCTATTTATCACACAAAGTACACAGGCTGTTTTTTAGAAAAGGCTGCACGCCGCAACTAGAAAGACAACCTAACCGTCACAGGGAAGTGACAATTCTGTCAGCCAATCCCCGGACTGCAGTGGGTTTACCCCCACCACTACGGGACAGAAAAGCTTAAATTGATACCCCTAATGTGGCAAAAGTGCTTGGTAAAAACGGAGCTTAACTGTCAGGCTCACATGATATCAAGGAAACGATATGCATATAGTTTAGTCTCTGGTTACTCAACTGCAAGAAATGTGACACATGACAATATTCTCTGTCTTTAAGGGAAAATATAACCTTTTTTTTTTCATCTATGTTTTTATTAACATGTGTTCATTTTTATTAAGTATTCACAACCCCCATCCCCCACCCCAACAAAAAGACCTGGGTTAGAAAAACAAACATATGAATTAATAAAACAAAAATCACAATACATCACAATCTCTAATTCAATCCATAAATAAATGAAAGTAATAAATAAAGGTAAAATTCTGCACTTAAAAGAAACATTGAATGAAGTTATTCAAAAGATTTAAAGTAAAAATATATTCAAACGATAATATACAAACGATATTATTTATCATAATCACAGCCAAGTTGCTATTCATTTTTAATCTTTACAACCAAGTTACCTTAGCTGGGGAACACATTGAGAGTCAAATTAAAATGGAAATAAGAGCATAACTGTTTAACTATAGGCCCTTTACATTATATGGTCATTCATAAAATGCAAGAAAGGCATCCACATCATCCACATACAAATCCTCAACTTTACCTCTTATTTTTAAGGTCAGTTTTTGTTATGTCAGCCTGCTTGATGTCTCTTTAGGCCACTGGTTTGAGTCAGGCCCCAGAATATCATTTTGCTTGTAATAAACAGATAGTAATTAGTTTACATTTTTTTGCATTTGGAAGGAAACCGTTCTAGAAAGTTTTGACAGCCCCACATGCAATCAAATAAATGACCAAGTCCTTTGTTACATTTAATGCGATCGTCAGGAATATTTGGATTAAAATGGTGTAACCACCCAGTATTTTTATTACAAGTAGAAACAAAGTCCTAAGGTTCCACCTCCCCTACCACAGAGCTCACTGCCACTGAAAAGGTGACCAAAGCAGAAATAAATGTTGTTTTTCTTCCCCCGCCGAGCCTCGTGTCCCCATAATACCTGTGTCAGCCCTTATCCAAGTACCATGTGTTGGCTGTCAGTCAATCTGTGGGTGATTAGCTTCACATAAGGAAAAAGCCGAGTCTTGTGAGGCCGCGCTGGGCCCGTCAGTGCAGTAGTGTTTTGACAGGAAACACGTGTATTTTCCCATGACGTGAACTGAATGATAATGTGCTGAACTCATGTTTAGAGCTTTCTATGAACACTGTTGGATAAATGGAATGAATTAGTGTAGGTTGTTTGTGTAGGTATTTTTTGACAGCAAATCTGCAAGACTGGCACCACCGGTCCCATTTTCGTTTATTTTAATGTTTTAATGGTCACACATCGGATGGGTCTCTAAGGGTCACCCAACCCAACCCAACCGAGTCCAACACTAGAGGGGTGTCTCCAGGAATGATGCCAGAGGAGTACTAGTATCACTGAGCCACTGACCAGGCTGATTTACTGGGAGTGGGACAGCTGGCTTTTCATGATAAATGGACTTTGAGTGACCACATAAATCATACTGCACACACACACACACACACAAGCATGCTTATGGCTACATGAAGGAACACAGCTTTTGGTTCTCTTAATATTGCTTTTTTTTTTTGTAGATAAATTCAACAAGAAATTAAGATTACAATTCTTGTACTTCGGAATCCCACCTTTAATTGGATGTGTTCCTTGGTGTGTGTACGTACGTTAGTATTTTCACATTTTCACTTAGATATGTAAATCAAAACTTAGATATGTAAATTTTACCCATGTGGCCAAGCAATATTAAGTGTTATAATGCAGCGGCCATATAAAATGTTAAAAATCAAGTAAAATGCACTGGATCTCTGCAATAGGATTTAACCCGAGCGCACATTCAGTTGGTGACATCAAATGTTAATTTTCACTCGTTACCCATGAGGGTTTGGCGTCCCATTTGCTTTCACTACTCATGCCAGCAGACTTTTGTGAGTGACGTAGGTGATGTGTGAATCTTGTGACAGGATAACAACCTAACATACACATATATACAAACATTTTAACACACAACCTTAAACTTGTTGTTTGAAGTAAATTTGTTATTAGGTGCACATGTAGTTGAAGTAAAAATCACTATCAATTTATAAGAAAACTTTACTTACAAAGGCAGGAGACGGGCAGTAAAGGATGTTTCATTTAATAAGAACAATTCTTCGCTGCAAGCAGATTCTACTTGAGAATTTTAAGTAAATTTCACTCCTGATTTCTTTTTCTGTGAATAACTTAACTTGACGGGTGAAAGAATCCTGATGTTTTCTACAACAGAAACAGAACATAAAGGCATCATAAAATAACATAAACGCATTTAAAGGTTAAAAGAACAAACAGAAACTGAAAGATAGAGGAAAAAGAAGAGTGAAAGCTGCAGGGCAGTGTGGGCAGTGTGGGCAGCTGATCTGCAGTTCTCTGGGAGTTGGTTCCAGACATACAACCTGAATGCTGCTTCTCCGTGTTCAGTTTTAACTCTATGAACAGACAGTAGGCCTGCCCCATGACGGAGCAGCAGAAGACACCTATATCTTGGCCCTGAACCATTCAGAGCTTTGTAAACTAACAGCATTATTTTGAAGCCCGTGTGGAAGCCATATGATCTGCTCTCCTGGTCGAGCAGCAGCGTTCCGGAAAAGCTGCAACTGTTTTTAGGCAAACGTCATGTCAAATATCCCATCTTGTCTATCTAATAGCAGTTGATGATGGCATCGCTGTGATCACTGCGTTGTTGTGTTTTTAATGATTGAATCGCATTGATTCTTAGCTTCGAAGCGTCAGATTGGAGTCTTGCTCGATATCTTCACACTCACAAAGTTTTAGTGATGGGAGGCAGACGGGAGAGGACCTCAGAGGCAGAAACAAGTCCTCTTTGATCCGAGGAAATGTGTGTTTGTGGTTGAGAACGCATGGAGGCGTGATAGTGACGGGGAAGTCCACAGATCCGGATGGTGCGCCTCAGGAGAAAGATTGTGAGTCATGTACTGTAATTGGTACAGAGCAAAGAAGCAAGTGAGGAAGAGTGTGGCATTTACAAAGTTACTACCCTTGACTCAGTCCACTTTTAAAATAATTTATGAAATAATGTTGACAAATAAACATATACCCCCCCCCCAAACATCATTCAGGTTTTAAAAATAAAACACACAATATGACAGACTCATATTAATATATTCTGACGTTCTTGTCATTTAATTTGATTTTGACTATGATATATAAGGGGCCTGACAGATTACTGTCACAACAGTTTAACTATAACAGGCACATGGTGTCTGAATTGCATTACTATGACTCATTCATTCCCGGCTCAAAAATATGCCAGATTCCAGCAAATTGCGAAATGGGAGGATAGAAATGTGTTGAATAGAAGAGATTCGTTGCATTTTTTTTAAATTTGTTTGAAAATTATTAGGGTTCATTTTATTAATACAAAGGAATTCTGACTGGCAGCTTTCATTTCATTTCATTTAAGGTTCATTCACTACATGTTTATGTGGCTTTGAAATAATTCTCACAATATAGTGGGGGGAGATGTAGTGAATATAACACATGGATGATTTTTAACATAATGTCCTTTGAAATGATCTGTTAGAATATATATTATTTAAGTGATCTAAAGGGCTTAACTTGGAACCCTAGGATTGCTTTATAACACTTAGACAAATGTTACATCGCTAACAATGCCGGAGCGTTTTGAGCAGCTGCCGAGGAGGCTGCAGTCCTTTGCCTGATGAAGTCAAGGTTCTTCCAGTGCTCGGTACCGTTTTTAATTGTGTAATCAAGGTTATATTATCATATGACGGCTGAACAAAGTCAGCCAGCGGCGACTCGCTGTAGTTAGACCGCCGTCTGCAATTTTCAACCTTTTCTTGTAGCCGCGATTAAAGGTGAACGTTCACAGCAATCACACCTTCACTGACCCTGTCACAGCTTTAAGGGTGTTCACCGTGAGACTCGGAAATGAGTCCCTGTATAATTTCACATCAATCAGAGGCGGAAGTAAACATCCCATTCCCTAAACAACGTGAAAACAAAAAAAATTAGAATAATAACAACTCAATGAGTTCAACAATATTCTTCTGTTCACTGCTGTTCTAGGATGATTCTATTGATTAACCATGTTCAGTGGGCTTTTCTACAAGACACGAACCAACAGATGACTTATAGAGAATGATTTGGTTGGCTGGAAAGGTCACGATTCTGTGACCTTATGTTTAAAGGCAGCATCTGAAAAAAATCACACGTTGAAAAACATAGGCTGATTGAACTAAGCAACGCTGCGGTCCACACAGACGGCCTAAACTGATGATTACATGTAATATTTGTAAAGGAGGAGCACAAACTCAGCACAACAGCTTTAAAAATTGGGAGATCTATATCTGACATAATTGAATGCATGGAAATTTCTCTAAACGGCTTTGGGTCTGAGTAGTCTCCTATGATTCACAAAGAGCTGATAGGCATCATATGTGAATTCTTGGCTCCAACCTTGGAATCGTTTTGATAAGCCTTACACAGCACATAGCATATTTAAATTTACAGGGCTCTTCTTTGTCACAGCCACGTGTCTTTGAGCACCTTCTTATGAATTGTTTGTAGTTTGAAAGAAAAACATTGCCTATATTCCCATTTTTTCTAAACAGTTTAATAAATACATTGTTCTACTGTTAAAAGGGGCTGCATTGGCGTAGTTTATTGCCTAAATAAAGAAAAATTATATATCTACTAGTTTTGTGTCTTCTCCTGGTATTTGATTCATGTTGTAAATGACTCTGTGGGGTCGAGAATGGGACGTTTTAACGCTGGAAACCCAATACGACCTCAGCACTAGTATTAGGCTGCCGCCAAGCGGTACGTTTTTGCTATTACACACAAAGCTTCCACAAACCTTCAGTGTTCTCTAAACCAAACTTTACCTTTAATGGAGGCGGTCGCTACCTCAAATCAATTTCCCATTGGTTGGTTGAGCCTCAACAGCCAGTATGTTTCCTGACCAGATGTTTTAGTTAGCGTTTTGCTCTCTGATAGCGGTCCGCCAATCAACAGGTTAGTGTTTGAGTTAAACTATTGTGCCGAGCAATTAACGCTTACTCGGGCAAACTCGCGTTATGTGCAGTTTGACACGCACACACATCTCGTTTTCATTTATCTTAAAGCTACCGGTCTAAGTCACTTGGCTCTAGTTTATGCCCAGTTCGGCTTTGATTTTTCGCGTTTGCTAACTAGCATTGAGTTCATCCCATCTAACGTTAGGCAAGCTAACGGTTAGTATGCTTCAAGCGAAACAAGTGCACGCTAGCTTTGCCGTTTAGGCCCTGCAGCGATCAATCTCCACTGTCCTCGGCCCTGCGAAAATACCAATGCCGTTCAAATGTGGCGGTCTGCATTTGTGAAGTGACGACGTGGGAGGCGCAGCACGGAGCCATCTACGTGTTAGCTAACGCTAATGTGGCAGGGCAACAGATAATCACGAATGTTCAACACTGGCAAAAAAAAAACAAAAAAACCGAAGCGCGGTCTTTTAACCCGGTACACGGAGATGTCACGCCGCGTATTATAGAATAACTCGGGGCAAAAAATGCAAACGTGCACTTTTTTTTTCAACTTTACCGGTTTAGATCGCCAGTAAAACCATCTATAAGGTCAGTCACCATGGCAACAAGCCACGAGCTGCAACGCTAGCTACGTTCGTATAAACACCGCTCCGTGGCGTTAATCGCGTACATCTTAATGGCTTTGTAACGCCTGCCAAGACCGGGTGCTAGCTCCATAACGTCACGGTGTGCGTCCGGGTCCCACCTGTGGTCGAAAATATGATGGTACATGTAGCTTGGTTAGCCTTTACCATAGCGCTGCTAGCTGTGTTTAAAACGTAACCTAACGCTTCGTCGAAACGGTGATTTTTAAGGTATAACGCTCGCTCTTTATGTTATTGTGATAAATGGTTAATCCGGCACTTTTATCTATCGACGCCGCACTGTTCTTAGCACGGTTTTATAGGCTTCTAATCCGCTTTGCACTACTTATTTCCAGGGATGGGAGAGCCGCTGGTGCTGGCTCTGCAACACCTGATGTCGTGCTGCCGGGTACAATGAAGAAGATATTCAACTTTGCTAAGAAAAAGAAGCACGCGTCTGGAACTCCTGACAGCGGGAGTGTGCTCTCCGTGGGCTATGAGCTGAAAGACAAGGACCTGGGGAAGGTTCACAAGGCTGCAGCGGCGGGTGATGTGGGGAAACTGAAGCAGCTCGCTAAAAAGAATGATATCAATCAACTTGACAAGGAGAACAGGTCAGTGGGATCACAGTCACATCCATGACAGGGTTCGCTGCACTCATTGCTGTCTTTAATTTTGTGTAATGATGCTATTTACATGAACAGTTTAATAAAATACCACAATCGCAGTATGATCTTTTACTGTGTCTATGTATGTATGCATACATAGATAAGTGCTTGCAAATTTCTTCCGATATTTTTAGTGTTTTGAATTACCAGAGCTCTTTTCAAAAGTGTTTATCTTTTTTTGCCATCCCAGATACTGTCTATTGCGGCCCCTCTAGTGTTGCTCTGTGCAGTATGGAATATTACTTGTCCAGTGGAATTGGGTGTAGTAAAACAGTGTCCAGTAATTTAACAGGTAAAGGCTAACTGCCAGCTGTTTTAAGAAATAACTTAATTGTACCTGACAACGCATTGTTTCTTTGTCTACTTATGTTTCAAGGTAGGATCTAGTTACGTGAGCATGTTCCAAGAAGAATTGAGTGGTGTAAATGTGAGGCCGTGTACAGAGAGGCTTGTAACAGGAGAAATATACAAGGGTTCTTCTTGTAAGAACTTTCAGTACACGATATGAAATTGAAGTTTGTATTCATTCCATAACATGCTCTATGTGAGGGCATGTAGGGACTGATCCAGTTTGAGATCCGAATGGAGTAGAACCCGAACTGATTACAGATATTTCTGTAATGACATATACGTTATCAATATCAGCCGATTTAAAAACAAAACAGAAAAGAGCTTAAAGAACACAAGGCAGAAAAAGATGCTTGAGGTGATTTAAAATCATTAACTTTCTACTGAAGGTTACGGTTCCAGTGCATTGCAGTCATTTATGACAGTAAAATAGTGTGCCTCTGTTGCATATCTTTGTTACGCATGTTTGATAGTGATACCCTCATTTGAGGCATCGTTACATAGAATTTGCAATTATCGGCTGATAACATTGACAGCGGACCTTTTTGCTCCCTTATATTCCACTCAGCCCCAAAAGTTCCGTATTGGTCGGGTTTTAGCATGGATTGCTGATACTGACAAAATTCCCTCAACCAATAGACTGATGTTACCAACCCACATGCCATCCATGTTTTTATGAATTAGCATAGAGAACATGTTCACAATAAGTGATTACTAATTGTACACTTCTAAAAAGAAGATATATTTTATCCCCCAAACACAGAAATATTAGGTATTTTCAGAGATTTAAAGATATTACAGAATTCGGTTGCTGCATTTCCATTGAAAATAATTTATTGGGATGGGAGACATAAGAGAAACCCAGGTTAAAAATACCTGTGAAAGCAAAAATTAAATGTCAGCAGAAATGTTTTAATAATGACATGAATGCATTCATATAAGAACCTCTGCTTTACTGTTCCAGAACTGCGCTTCATATCGCCTGTGCCAGTGGACATGTTGAGGTGGTGCAGTTCCTCGTTGAGGCCAAAGCTAAACTTAACCTATGTGACAATCAAAACAGATCCGCCTTAATGAAGGTAATCCTGCTTGATGAGACTCAGAGTAATTCTTTACTCAGTGTTACGCATATTGTTAGAATTGTTTGCGTGGAAGACACTTGCCTCATTCATTGCTTCAAGCCTATTTCAGGCCTCTGCACTCATGTCAATTCTCCACTTATCAGGCTGTGCAGTGCCAACACGAGCGCTGCGTGAGCATACTGCTGGAAAACCATGCTGAACCTAACCTAGTGGACATCAATGGCAATACAGCCCTACATTTAGCAGCAAACATCCCGTCCATTTCAACTGCTGTCTTGCTGCTGGAGCATGAGGCTGACATCAATGCACATAATAAGGTGATTCTGCCTTTTTCTAACACAATGCAATTTTTCAGCCTTAGACCAAACTCTTTTATCTCCTGTTAATTCAGGCATAATATCATGTTATCACAATATTTGAATTGTGAATTGATCCTGTTAAAATGCCAGTGGTTTAAAAATATTCAATTAAATACCACTGAATCCAGTGATTTGTGCGTTTTTAACAGGGGGATGTGCTCCTTCATCCCTCTGTAAATAGTCAGCTGTCTGTAACAACAAAGTAATGGTAGGTATCATATTATCATAGCTCAGATTTTCACAACAAATCTTTATTTGAGTAACCAACAGTGGCTTTTTAAGGATTTCTCATATGGTTTTTAATGGTATTGTGCCCACCATTGTAAATCACAATAGAAAGAGTCATAATGAATACTTTTAATTATATGCCTGTGCTTTGAAAACGATGTGTTGTTCTTATTATGCATCCGGTTAAATCCTTTAATGATTTTTGTCAATGGGGTTCAGTAAAAATCTTGTACTGTATAAGAACCTCAGAATGCCCTCAGTGATGCTTAAATATGTATTTTTTGCCATACACTGAGTCTTTGTTATTGTGATACATCAACGTTTGCTGACTGTGACTATTAGGAGGCGTTCACACCCTTGGCCGTGGCGGTCCGTGAGGATCACATCGAGATGGCTGAATTTCTCCTCAAGGAGGGTGCTGATGTCAATTGTGTGGATCAAGATCAGAGGTCAGTACAAAACATTGTCTCATTTTTGATACAAGTCTGACATTCTGAATGTTAACATCTGTGCTCTTCATTGATTCTACCTGCAGGTCCCTGTTAATGATAGCTGCTGGAAATGGACATATTGGTATGTTGCGGCTGCTGTTGCAGTTTGAAGCAGATATCGCACTAAAAGATATCAAAGGATGGTCAGCTGATGATTACGCAGTGATGAATGGACATCATCCGTAAGTTGTGCTTTCTTCCTTTACATGTTATGTTCCTAGTTTGGTAGTTCCTCAGTAGATTATGCATTTGTGGTATGTCAGTAGAACACAAACCTGAAAAAAATGTAAACAGCCAAAAAGCACAAGTGACTCGTCTCGTCATTTCTTTTTGATAATTTTTCTTTAAAAATACCTTTTTTACAGTTTTATTCTTCCTTTCTTCTTTTAGTTGTACACTTGGGTGGCATAATTATAATTGAATAAATAAGGTAATGACTTTATGACATTTTCATTGTTTTGACTTTGTTGCAGTTGTTCCCTCCTGATCATTGAGCACAGTACCCAGAAGAACAATGGGCAACAGCTGTCACCTCAAGGTCTAAGCAAAAAGAAGAAAAAAACACTGTTGAGCAGTTCTTCCCAAGATGCTGAAGCAAGCTTCTCTTTGGGTGGACCTGCCACTGACAAATACGGTAGGTATACACGCTTTCATCACATACTAGTGATGTGACAAGGGGGTAATATTATTGTGACTATGTGTCACTGACCTTGATCATTTCATTTATTCCTCATGCATTACCTGTTGACTGGATCTAGAGCATGGAGCAAATGAAGCAGGGAGAGGTATTATTTGCATGGATGAGCTTTGCTAGTTAAATCAGTCAAAGGCTGTCTCTTCTTGCCGGTTAAAACATTAGGTTAGATACTCAACATTGTCCTGTTTTTGGCAAATGCAGTTTCTTCTGCTATTTGTAGTGCTCTGTGTGAAGTACCTTTTCTCCTTTTTAATATTTACACGCTCTCAAGGAAACTCAAGCCTTATGCTAATAGTATAACAATTATAACGGCAAGAATCTATTAAATACATATTTAAAAAAAATAAATCCATAAAACTTTAAGATTGATTCAAGGTGTTGATAGCTGAATAGAAGTTCTTGTGCTTTGTTGCAGATTTTGAAGACAACTCTCAATCTGAGTCATTAAGTCGGTGAGCACAATACACTTCTTGTGATGTGCAGTTATAAAAAAGTAGTACTGGACTAAACCCCTTCTTCTTTCCTCAGGGTTTCAAAAAGTGCTGCAGATGAATGGCCTTCATCAGAAGATGATGAATCTGTTTCAATTGTAAAGGTTGGTGCTCCTTTTTGTAGAACATACTATTCCTAAATTTTGTTCTTAAACTTTGTTTGATGTGCTATCTTTCAGAAGTCACAGAAGGTGAACTTAAGGAAAATGATTGCATTCAAAAGGGGAGAAGGTACTCACAATCAAACCTTGTTTGCTTTATTTGGTGCCCCCTCATAGTAATTTGGTAGTAATGTTTTATCCTTGCCTGCCTTTAGCTTCTGTACTGCCTGACAGATCTTTGAGCGGTACAGAATCTGAACCAGAAAGTGAAAGTAGAGTCCAGAGAACCCCATCCCTCCCAAAGGCTTTTGAATCCAGCAAAGCTCCGCATCACTCAGTAGATCCCTCTCCCATCTCCTTCCCATCCAGAGCATCCAAGATGACTTCTTCTCCTCTTCCAAATTACAGACAGGTACAATGTTTCCTTGCCACTTCTGTTTCTTTGACATCTGCCTTTCCTTTTTCCTTCCAAATGCTCAAAACAAGCTGACAGTGCTGCTGAGCAGCCTTCACGTAGCAAAGCAAAATCAGACTCTCGGGAGGGAAGCCCAGAAGCTGAGGACTCTGAGGAGGAAGTTGAAGATGAGGACGAGGAAGAGGAGGAAGAAGATGATGACAATGAAGGAGAGGAGGAGGAGGAAGAAGAAGGAGAGGAAGAGGAAGAAGAAGGAGAGGAGGAGGAGGAGGAGGAGGAAGAAGAAGAAGAAGAAGGAGAGGTGGAGGAAGATGAAGATGAGGAGAATGAGGAAGAAGATGAAGAAGAGAATGAATCTGAGGAGGATGATGACAACTGTGTGGCCCCTGTTGAGACCACTACTACTTTATTTGAAGATGTCCTTAAAACTGTCAGTGCTGACCCTCAAAAAGTGCTTTGCACTGATATCTCTCCCAACAGTGAAACTAGTCCATGTATTTTAGGTGAGCGTGAGCAGGACAACCAGTCAAAGACTCAACAAAATAACACGGATTACCCAGCTGGAACAAATGATGCAGTACCAGTGACATTAGGTTTAGAAAATGATTGTGTTGTCTCAGCCATTAGGGTAGAATCAAAGTTCTCTGATGAAGATGAGAGCCTTGGAAAGGAATGTGTATGGTCACAAGAACAAAACAACATTTTAGGTTCAACCGGAGGCCCCACACTGTCACGACCTCACCTAGAAACTTCTTCCCCTACTGAAGTTAAAGAGGAAGCTTTTGAAAGAGAAACAGAAAAGGATGATGACGATTCCTGGAGCAATAATCAAAACAGTGGCAATGCAATGTCGAAGGACACTGAAGATGAGGAGGTTCATCAAATAGGGGAATTTGATCATGTCCTCGCTAATCAAAGAAATGTCCCTGAATATAATGTTGAAAATAAAGTTGGTTCCTCTGATGCTGAAGATGATGCTGAATCACACAGAGAGGCTTGCAAAGATGGGACACGCAGATCCTCATGGGGCTCTTCAATTGAGGACAGTGACGGTGATCTACCTGAAGAAGAGGAGGTTGACAAGAAAAATGTTTATACATCAGATTTAAAGCCAGCAACACTCCATTCAAAATTTACATTAATTCAACAAAATGCACCTGTGGAATCTTTGGGATTATGTTCAACAGGCACACCTCAGTCCAAAAATAGTCCAGAAAAAGTGATAGTGAATGAATCAGAGTGGGATTCTTCTGCAACAAATGACCAAACTGATATTTGCTCCTTTGATAAAGATTCTAAAACAAATATTGTAACAGTAAACCAGCCTGGAGAGCAGCATTTTTCTGACAATTTTTGTGAAGAAATATCGTCAGCCAGTCTTGAGAAAGAGTCAGATGACCCTTCTCCTGCGGTCTCACCAGAACATGAGGATAAAAATCCAACCAGAAACCCATCACAAGATGACAGTGACAGTAACATTGAATCAATTGGTCAACCATCACAGACTGAAGGAAAATTAGACATGGAGAATGAGAAAGGTGATGATTACGATAGTTGGGATGATGAAGATAAAAGTTGTGAGTCAGAAAGGCAGAAGGCGACAGGAGAAGGTGATATCTGGAAGACCTCCTCTACCCCAACTAATTTACTGTCACAGAAGTCAAGGCCTTCAATTGCAATGGACAAGAAGTCAAAGGAAGTGTCTGCAGTCGATAAAATTAAGGAGAATGAATACAGTGAAAATGTTTTTCAGTCTGTTGACGGAAGTGATGAGAATAGGATGGAGGAGGACAAGCTGGTGGGTGTTTATAAATACAGTCTCGGCAAAGATGAAAATGATGATGATGATGCAAGCGAGGACTCTGACAGCAAGGAGCAAAAGCTGCAGTATGATTTTGCCAGTGCCACAGTCAAAGTGGGAGAAGATTCCGATGACACCATTGAGGGCTGCCTGTGTGCAGGCAATAGTGCAAAATTGATCGCGTATGTTCCCTTAGAAAATCGAACCCCTGTTGTTGTCCAGCAAGAAGTCTCATCAGGTGACCTCAGTGGGGAGCCAAGAAGGGACAAGACTTTGTCAGGTACTCCCACCGCTGCTGATGTCACTACTGGTCATAACTGTGCTTCGGAGGGGGATTTGTCTGGTGACGCGCTGCCTCAGACCGACATTGATGATGTTGATCTAGAATCACCTGATGAGGCAGAGAACATAGGCCGTGCAAGTAAAGAGGTCAGACACATTGAAGAGCCTGTCAGCAGTTTCTTAAATGTAGTTTGAATGCTGTAAGCGCTTCACAAATTCTTTCTTCACCTTTCTTTTTAATATGCATGAATACTCACATTACTTAGTGTTTTTACATTAACAGATACCTTGTGAACACATGCAAAAAAAATACATCTTTAAAGTGTATGATTATGAGTAAACAACTTTTTGCAGAAAGGACATTCCACTGAAGATGAGGAGGAAGAAGATATCTCTGTTGAAAATAAACAACCTGAAGAGATTAGAAAGCCCCTACATGCTAACTTAACAGCTACAGAGACAAAAGTCTCTAAAGATAAGAAAAGAGGTAAGGAGCAAATTGTTTTAAAATTCCATGATATCATACATTTATATTCTTTTTATAATTTCCCTCCTGTTACTATGTGTAATAAACCTACAATTGTTGCAATAGATTTCCTGTCGGAGCTGGGTCTAGAGAAAGGAGAGGAAGAGCCAGATTCTTGGGACTCCGAGGTAGAGACACTTTTTGGAATAATTAATAGGATTAGATATTTGCTGTATGGATTGTCACAGTTTCATTTTTCTCTTTTAGTCCTACTCTGAAAACCCTAATATGCCGCAGGCCAAGATGCAAAGCTTTCACACTCAGGATCAAGAAGGCATTAAAGAAAGTGAGTCTTTTCCGTCTTTATTTCACTCAAACCAAACAAATCATCCCTGGCACCATTTCATGCTGTAGAAACAATATGACCTTAAACTCTAATCTTAAAAAAAAAACGTGCTTTAATGTATATAATAGGGATAGGCATTTCTATCACAAATGCTGTTTGTTCTTCACAGGTAATTATTCAGTAAATATTCAAATATTTCCCCCACCCCTACGACTCTGACCGCTCGCCCCCAAACCCTGTTCCAGAGGGTATAATGAATAGACACGGCCAGAAATGGATCAGTTCCCAAAACAGGAATCTGGATGTCATAAAATTATGGACTCTTGAGGCTACAAAATCCATATGCAGACACAACCGACTGGATATTAAAGCCTCTCATATTTTCTCTTTTTATTCGAAATCACAAGACAGAATCACATTACATCCTGGAAAAATGTGCACTGTGCGTGGACATCAACTAAGTCATGAAGATGCTGGTAGCAATTTTTATTATTCACGAAACAAATCTTTAGACGGCACTTAACACTCATCAATTGGCTGTGCATCTCAGCTGCATCATCAGCATACAGTTTCTACAATCGCGCAGTAATTGTATTTCTTGATGGAACGTATACTCTGCCTGGACAAATGCCATCAAACATGAAAACCCTTATTCTTGACAAATGCACGTCCGTCATCAAACTTACCTTTTGTGGTGAAATGTTTGATTTGTGGGCGGTGGCCCACTTTGTGCTGGATGCCTCGCGCTCAAATGATGGAGCGTTGTTGTTGATTTGTTATGTGCTAGCTTCGCTATGCTAGCCATCGGACTTTGCACTGCACCTTTTTTTCATTAATTCTATTGAACGGGTTCTAAACTGAACTTTTTGACTACTGTCGTAGTCTTTGCATGTTTCTGCTGTTTGTATAGCTACTGTAGGATGTAGTGGCACCCGGAGCACTGACCAAAAACTATACTGACCTTGAGTTGGAAGGACCGTGCTACACACATTCTACAAGAAGTAACACGACATCACCATCGTGTTATTTACAGCCGCTGGCAAAAACAACAGGAAAATATACATTTTAGACAAAAAATAATCCACCAAATTTTTTGATTTTTATTTATTTTTTAAATATTTGAAAATCACGATCCATCCCTAGTTTTGAATTAACGTACAAATTTTCTGAGTAACGTTTTGAGCTTTCTGTTTTCAGTCCAAATATGGTGTATAACTTGATATGCAATATAATTTCCACCAATCAAAACCACCATTCCAACAATATGTTACATTTCTTTTGTAGCCTTTTTTTATGTTCCCTCTTTTTTAAGAGGGACAGGAGCAAATAGGATGGCAGTGCTAGAACCTTGGAGGAGTGTAGACATGCCAAGAGGCAGCCAGGGAGAGGGTATGAATGTCTTGACTCATCATGGGTCTAAGTAACTGCATATAAACCATACCTCATGACCATTAGATAATGCATGACGCACTACTCCAGCCTGCCTGCCACCCATGAACCCTGTTTCCATTAATTGTCTAAGCTTGCTTAGTTTTTACAGATTTTAAATAGTAGTAATTCTAGTCATTGTGGCACCCACCAGCTTTCATGGCAGTGCCTAACCTGTGGCCCACTAAAACTGCAATGGGGAATTCAAATATTTGTCTGATGCCTAACCATGTATTTTCATGCTAACTAATCATGAGCACATTTGCATTTGCATGCTTTTTCAATGTTCTGCCAAACTCATCCAGCTTCACCAGAGTGATGTTGTGTTGTTACAGAAAATGTTTCAGATGTGACAGAAATGTCTTGTCTTCTGCAGGAAGCACAAGTAATGATCATAAAAGCAAACTTGTTGATAAAGGTTATACACAACAGAAAGAGGTAGGTTCAGTACCAAATATCCTAGAAGGTCAAATAAGTATTGATCTGCTAGAATCAAATAACACTGTTTTTCCCTTCTAATAGACTGAGAAGACAAAATGGGGACCACTTAGTGTTTTGAGCAAACTTGAAGATGACAAAAACCGAAAATCAGGTAAATATTATAATTCAAGGGCAGTAGTTGTAGAGACTTTTACATTCAACATTTTGAAGAGGAATCGTTTGCATTTACCATTGTGCTTTTTTTCTTTTTTCTTTTTTCTTTAAAAACAGATGTAATGGAAGAGCTCGGTCTGGGTGGTGATGATCTTGAAGGTAAGATGAAATGGTATATTACAAAAACACTATTTTTACTGATTGATTTACCAGCTTTGCCAGGCCAGTGACTGGCTGCACCCAAAAGGATAGCTGGGATAACAGAATAAAGCTTTTGAGTGCTCATCTAGAATTTGAAATTTAAAAAGATTTATGTGATCACAAGAAAATTGTTCTTGATTATCATCTAAGGATGCACTCACACTTGGCCCAGTTTTCATACCGTGCTGAAGCAATGCTGTCCTCCCTCCCCAGTCACCTGCTGATCTGCGTTCACCTTAATCTGAGTCCAGCTGGGCCTGATCATAGTTACCAATTCTGTCATGATGTTGAGAAAACATGACTGCATGAACAACCGTACGGTGCCAAAGTGCACCTCTTCCGACCATGCCAGGGCAAAGGAAGTGAAGAGAAGCAAGGGAGCATCCACACTAGTCAAACAAACTGGACTTTGTGGGTCAAACGTGCTTGGGCACTATACAATGGCCTTATATTTCAGTCTGCCTTTAAGCCTAGTGCACATCCATGCTGAAAAATTAAGTCTTAAAAAGATGTGTCATAATTGTTGTCTAAATATAGACATTTGTAAATAGATTTCACTCTGCCAGTGCTTCAATCTCCCATCCTGTTCAGGCAAAACTCAGGTAGATGCATGGCTTACTGAACTCATCAGCTAACAGCAGCTACACTTACCAGTTACGTTAACACCACTGTCTGTCCATCAGAAATCATTGTAAAAAAGATAACCAAGAGTTGATACAGAGTAACTGGAGAACATCAGAAGGAAAACTAGCAAACTGTCTAAATTGCCTGAGACACCACCATACTATCAAAATGGTTTTGAAGTGTTTATTTTATGGTAAAATTACTGCATAAACTTGCTTTAATTTAGTTTAATTGTACGCATCAATGACTTAGCTACCCTTTGTCATGTTTCTTGCTCAAGAAGCAGGTCAGTAGACATCAAGTAGCTGATCAGATAAGGTGAACTTATTTACTGTTAAAATAAACACCTGTTGTTTCACCTGGAAACCTGGATATTTTGTGTAATGTATAGCTCAGTTTTTTCCGTTGTAAGCCTTGAGTGCATCACATTCAGATGAAGTGGTTTGTCCCACTGTAAGCTTCCCTCCTTCCCTCAGCAACATAAATGTTTTGTTCATTGACCTACAATTTCTTGTGTTTGTAACATAGATGCATCAGACTGGGATTCAGCCAGTACTACCAGTAAGAAAATCCTGCCTGGTCGCAGACTGGCCTCTCCTGGACCTGAGTTCCCAGAGTGTTCCCATCATTCTGTTAAAAAGCAAGATGAAGACGATACTCCAACAGCTCCCCAGACACCTCAGAGGAGCATTAAATCTCCTCAACCTGCGCCTTATCCTCAGCCACGAGCAAGGAAGATGGTTCCTCAAAAACCAGAAAGTGAAGAAGGTAAGACATTCTGCCGTTTTAGGCAGAATATGGATATGTCACTGAAACAAAGGATATGATTGCAGTGTTTTTCTGTTGTTTTTTTACTTTGTATCATTCAGAATCAGATTGGGATCCAGACAATTCTAAGTCTTCATCCAAATCAGCCGAAATTGACACTCAACAGCAAAACATAGCTCGGGCACTGGTCGGAAGAGGTAAGGCTCAAGCTTTCCAAGTATACTTACAGATATATTTAAGTGCATGCCCCATGCTTTGGATAACCATCTTTGCCTCCTTAGGTTCCCCTGAGCTCTCACCAACAACAAGAGGCAGTCAAAGTAATGTAGTTTCTGACAAGCAGCAACAAAAGGTGAGAAATGCCCAGGTTAAACCAATATATTCAGTCATTTATTGTTTTTGTGTGGCACACATAGCATCATCCCACAGGTTTCTCCAGTTATAGGGACTTTATTCATTAATCTAGATTTTTAAGCCTTCTGATTTTAAAGATGAGGTGAGTGATTGTGGACAAGAAGGTTATTGGTCTTTCTCTAGAATCACTTTCTTCATCTTGACTGGTGATCAAATACTTCTTGTAATTTTGGGTAGTTTCCTTTATGTACATTCCTTTGTTGAGTCTTTTCTATAGTAAACATAATTTTTTAATATCTTATCAAGGGGTATGAGAATGCAATGTTGATATTTCTCCAAATATACTTGAATATTTTATATTTTATTTAAATTTCAAATTTGGTTTTTGCATTTCTGTCTTGTCTGTGTTGTGTTTTCCTTGTCCACACATGCCATCAAAGGATAAAGATGATGCTGTAGTTACTTGTAAGTTAGATCTCGATAAACCACGC
Source organism: Mola mola (assembly GCA_001698575.1). NCBI lineage: Eukaryota > Metazoa > Chordata > Actinopteri > Tetraodontiformes > Molidae > Mola > Mola mola. The sequence goes on from KV751345.1 coordinate 2,172,356, forward strand.
CCATCGGGCCATGTGATCTCAGACCGTGAAGAAAAGGATAACGACTGTAGAGATGGAAGTAGTCCTGAAGGGGGAGGTGAAGCAAGCGATGACGTCCCGTGGGAGAAACGTTATGAAAAGCTCTGGGTAGAGGTAGAGAAACAGGAAGTGAAATCCAACTTCAAGAATGTTGCTGGTGAATTAAAAGAAAAGTTTGGAGAACTGCATGAATCAAAGTGTCCTGCAAATGACTTGGAAGAACAAGCTGAATCTACTTCTGCAGAAGAAGAGTCGAGTGATGAAGAAGGACAAGTAATTGTACGCCCCACGGCCAGAGCAAGGAATACTATCCTTCTTACCGTACCTGAGCATAGAGAGTCGGGCCTGGAAGACTCTCTGACAGAATCAGTTGACAAGTCTGAATGTGAGGACAGGATGCAGGGCTGTGAGAGCAGCATGTGTCGAGAGCCAGATCTACTCACTGATGAGGCGTGCAGGTCTGCTTCACCGCAGTTCAAAGCACAGAGGGACGGAGGTATAGATCATATTTCCACAACTTTAAGTAGTGAACACCCCACAGCACAAGATGAGGCCAAATTTGAGCCAAAACATCTCGAGCATATCTGGAAGCACAATCCTACTAATCTATATGAAGTTGAGAAGAACTGTGCAAATTTAGAAGAGGATCCTGAGGAAGTTGCCAAGTCACACCGTCCTTCCTTACAAAGAATTTCAGCGTCTGTCCCAGGTTTTTCTGATGAAGAGCTGGAAGAGGACATGGACAGGTTTAAACTTGAGGTAGGGATGCTGAAGGTTGTCTTCCTGGATTTGGAGAAAGAAAAGGCTGAGCTCCAGAAAGAGGTAGAGGATGGCTGCCCAACGCATAGATCGCCTCTCTTTCTTTCCATTTCATGTACTGGCTGCTTCAAACTAACCTTCATCTTAATTCTCTCTGTTAGAATTTGCATTTTCTTTGTCTAAATATTTTTATTTCAAGCAGAGGAGTTAATGTTGCATGTTGCATTTTTAACTAACCATTAAAAACATGTAATATTCAATTCTTCAATTTCTGGCAGATAAAAAAAAAGTTTGTAATTTTGGAGTATAATCGAGAATGCTCATTAAGGTCCAGTCTTGTGTGTTCTTAAGTGGAGACCTTTATGCTTCATGGACTTGCATGTATCTTTACTTTATATAGGCTTTTCTGTGTAATGTGTGCCTTCTTTGTCCTGAAAAGAAGTGCTGATTTGATATGGCAGTTGCTCTTTTTTATTTGTTTTTTGCAATTACATGTTGTGCCCAAGGTAGTCTTTATACATGTAAGTATTTCTTTAAAAGGCTGATCTCAGTTATATGATTAGACATAATTTTGCCAGCTTTTTAAGTATCTGGTGAGCATAAAAGAAATGTTAGTATTGCACTCACCTTGCTGCATATTTTGACAGTTTAATTCCCAGAGCAAACAATTAATTTCTGTTACAGTCAATGAGATGGTGACATAAATAGCCTTTCCTTTAACCTGCTGTATTGAGCTTGTAAAGTTAGCAAAGAATCTTAGGATTCTACTGTATTTAGATTCAGAAGTGTTTAAAATGCAGTAGAAATTAGGCAATAGATGCATCCTTGTAATTAACTGAACATACCATGTCAAATAGAGTAACTACACTAAGGTGTTAGGTCTCCGAAAGGGAGGGGCAAACCTTAATAATATATGACAATGTGCACAAGTCCATACTCCAAAAGACACCTTAAAAAGCTGGCCCCAACCTGCGCAAGGTAATAAGTCTCTCAGGGCTATTTATCAAATATTTATCTTTTTATCGTTTTCAGGTTTGCAAAGAGAGAGCAAGGATTGCAGTGGAGGTGAAAAAAATTAGCACTTCCTGGTATTCTGGTGGAACAACAGTGGAAGAAGTGAGGACTGAGAAACCTGAGACCCAGTTAGGATGTCTGTCAAATCCAGCTGCCGCTGTTCACCCTAAACGGCAGCCAATGGCTACCAAGAGGTATATTGTCATTGCTGCAGTTTCAGGACAGCATATTATTTGAAGAAAGTATTTTGTTTTTGCTTTTGTCGGTGGGGAGTTTCAAAGTTGGAGCCAGGCCTTTCCAAAGAGTTTCAGAGAGCTGCTCAGTGAGTACATGCAGTATGGTGTTAAAAGGACATCTTGTTGCATAGCCTGAAACTGATATTTTTCAGCGATATGGTAGTTTGGGAGAATTTGACTCTTCCAACTTTCCTACAGTCTGAAACTACTAAATGAATTAGCGCTGATCCTTTTTTATGCATTTGACCACAAATAGCTTAATATTGCTGTTGTTTAGACTTGACCAATTGTTGAGTATCTACGGGGTCAAATAGGCATTCAGATACTGAGAGAAACTAAACAAATAAGCAAACGGAGGTTATTGAGCATGTTATCCAGGTTTTGGCTGAGGGAAGGCATAAAGTCTGACTTTGAAAACCCATCATTTAAATAATACTTCTTAGTTAAAGATACTTTTCAGAGACACATTTGAGAGAAAAAGCTGAGCAAACTGTACATTCTTAAAATGATTTTATGTAAAGATGACTTTCCCCACCAGTAGCTCAGTGGGGTCACAAACTGTACTGTTCATCACAGCACACTGACTGTCAGATTTATTGCTCTCCATAGCACCAACAGGGCACAAGTGCATTTTCATCTCCCACACCAGCAGACCTACAATAGCAACAAACAGGAGAGACAAGCTGCGCAGAAGCTGGAGCTGGTCAGAGGGGCCCAGCACAGCAGAGCCCCTCAGACCAACACCCATGTTAATGGAGATCCTCTCTCAGTGTTTGACGATAGCACTTTAAGTGAGGTGTCGGACGATGAAGGAAGGTATATATGCAGTATGCATTATGCCGCTTTCTTTTTTTTTTTTTTTTTTGCTTCTCTGTAATTAACCCGTAGAGCATGTTCAGATTAAACACAAAATGAGAAATGCCGGCAGAGATTGCTTTTAGATTTAATGGAAAGAAGCACATGGATGTCAATAGTGCCAAATTCAAATGAAGGTCAAATACGAGTAAAAGCTATATAAGATTGAGCAAAAAACTGTGCCAGTTGACATAAGAGAAACCAATAAACTTCTTGATAAGTTACATGATTGTTTTTGTTTATTTGTGCAAATAAACAGAATTATAATTCTCTATTTGCGTAAATAAACTTCAGTTGGAAATTCACTTTGTTTTCAGTCTGAACAACTCACAATATGGATGGTGGGAGGTTGCATTATTGTATTGTATATGCATTATTCCCCATTGCAAGACTAACCACGGATTTTTCCAAAAATTGAATAATATACTGCATTATGCCACTAAAATAGCTACGAAGAGCTTCCTCAGCATGATCACTTTTCCAAATTAACCACACGTTTTCTCCCTTTTGTTTGTTGGGCTCAGGCTGCCAGCCGGTGAAAAGCAGAAAAATGAGGTAAAACATAAATTCATTATTGAAGTTTTGGTGCACAATACAGAATAACAATGAGTAATATCAATGCTACATTTTCTTGTCATATTCAGAACCCCGAAGAAGTTGAGATGGCAGAAGACTTTGATGAGCTCACTCAGTCATCAGACACAGCCACAGATGACATTGACTCTCCCACATCAGGCTATCGCCATGCATCCCTCCTCATACAAAAGCTCGATTCAGCTACTTTGGGTACTGCTTCAGCTGGTTTAATTGCTAATTTAGGTCACTTTTCCGTTCAAGTACAACGCAGCCCCATCAGTTTGTTCATTTTACTTAGAAACATTTTATATTTCCCCCTTTGAAAATTCTTTGCAGACTCAAAAAGCATGGTGAAGCTGCAGAACATTTTCCACGAATATGAGCGCTCCATTCAGAAGGCAAGGAGTCGCCATAGTTACCTGACAGACAAGGTGAGCCAGCTTGAAATGGAGAGGGCAGAGATGAAGAGCTCTTTGGAGGAAGTTAAAGATGTTAAGTCCGGCTTGGAGCGCAACCAGCTGGAAATGCAAACTGAAGTCACAAACCTCAAGTGAGAACCACTTTCCTATTACTAAAGCCCTCTGTAGCCATGTCTTTATGTGCTGTTGGCCTTGTTTCTCAAGTTTCTATGCCACAAACCTTAAATCATTGCCTACTTTAAAAATGTTCTTCTCATTTTGTATTTTGATAAATTGAATTAAAATTTCTGTCTGCTTGGAATAGGTTTCAGCTGAAACAGGAGCAAGAAAATCGTCGGAACACGACTATGATGTACAACACTACCAGAGATAAGCTTAGGAGGACAGAAGAGCAGCAACAGTTTGAGGTTCAGGAGAGACAGAAGGTGGAGCTCACCCTCAGGAATCTGGAGCTGGAAATGAGAACAATGGCCAATAACATGAAACAGGTGCATCCTCTTAAATATCCTTTTAAATATGTTACATTTTGGAATTTATGCTTGTGAATATTTTATCAGTAATGGGCTTGTGTTAGTAGTAGTAGTAGTAGTAGTAGTATTACATTAGTCTGAACATA
>KV751345.1:2176887-2187089 GCA_001698575.1 Mola mola
TGGCTCAGGAGCGCAGTGCTCGGACGCTCCAGGAGAATCTGCTCAACAGCCATCTCCGTAAGCAGCAAGACATCGAGGAGCAAAACAAAAGAAACATAACCAAAAGCAATGAGGTAATCCTTGAAGAGTGACATCTGTCATTTTTGAACAAACATATTATTTAGGTTTTCAGCTTACACCTTATTCTAATAGTTTTGCATCTATTGGTTAATCTTAACGTGTTTTTTCTCTGTCGTTCACAGGCCTTGTCTCAACTCACTGGGGCCAGTGACAGGGAAAGGGAGTTGCTCCAGCAGATTGCTTCCTTACAGGAACAGCTGACCATCCTGAGAACAGATCTCGAGCATTCAAAGGCCGACAGCAGCCTCCGAGAGAGCAGCATTTTGGAGGAAAACGAAGTCTTCAAGGAAAAGCTAGAAGACATTCGGCGAGATCTCAAACTCAATGGCGAAGCCCTCACGCAAACCATCTTCAACTGCAACAACCAGGTGACCACCCTCAAGTCTGAGCTGGCTATTACAACGACCCGCCTAGATAATGAGCGGCAGACCCGCGAAACGCTAGAGACAGAAGTTGAGTCCATCCGGACCCGCCTAGCTGGAGCAGTGAAGGAGGCTGAGCTTTGCCTGGCAGCTCATTCTGAGACTGAAAGAGCTCTGTTCCGGGAGAAAGAGGAACACCAGCGCCTAAAAGACAGACTCACAGGTTAGTAGTTGTAGGAACAGTTGGGCAGCTCCACATGTACATTTTAAAAAAACCCACATTTTGTACATGGGTACTAAACCAAGCAAAGTAATCGAACAGGCACTGCAGCTTATGTTAGTTTGTACTTCCTTCCATTATGCATCTCCTTGTAATGAAAGACCTAATGAAAAGGACTTGACTGAAACAGCTGTCGCCAAACTGACTGTAAACACTATCAACTTTTTCAGTTTTCCTGTTTGCTCTGTCAGCGGATTTTTTTCTGTATTTAAAACAATTTTGAGTGAGTTGGTGCTCCTTCTTGGCCAGTTGTCTTTATTTCTGCCTCCTCCTGCTGCTGTTTTCTGCAATGACTATAATGGCTTTGATGAAATTTTAGAAGCAGTTTCATGTTTGTTTCATCTTTCTGTCTTGTAGTCCTTCCTGAAGCTCCTAATGTGTTATCTTCAACAGGTGAAGCAACCAATCAGCGTGAGGTAATCAACAGCCTGTCCCAGAAGCTGGCCAAGGCAGAGGCTCATGCAAACAGCATGGAGAATGAAGTTCATCGGGTCACGTTGCAGCTAACAGAAAAAGGCTTACTCCTAGAGGTCCTACAGCGGGAGAAAGACCATTCAGCTTCACATGTCAAGGAGCTTGAAATGACTCTTCATAAGGAGAGGGACCAGGTCAACCGGGCTGGAGCACGGCAAGAAGCCGCACAGGAGCGGCTCGCCCAAGCCCAGAGCGAGGGCATGTTACTACGGCAGCAACTAGAGGAGGCCCAAAACAAAGGCGTTGCAAAGGAGCGTGCTGTGACAGATGCTCAGGAGCGCTTCAGTGACATCTTGTGTAAGCTGCGCTCTGACTGCGAGGAGAGAGTACAACTAGTGGAGGAGAGAAATAAAGAGCTCGCCGCTAAGGCTGTTGATCTCCGAGATCAGATCTACAAGTTGGAGGAAGAGAAGAATGAAAGAGAGGTAACATAAGGACTCACTTCTTCATTCAGGCCAACGTGATCTCCCTTTTCATATCTAACCAAACCCTGCTCTCTCTGGTCTCTGTCTGGTCACAGACGAGTCTGAGGCAGCTCCAGCAGGAGTTAGCAGACTCCCTCAAGAAACTGTCAATGAGTGAGGCTTCGCTGGAGGTCAACACTCGCTATCGGAATGACCTGGAGGAAGAGAAGTCTCGGCTCCTCAAGGACTTGGACAGGCTTAAAGGAAAGGTACTGGCAGCCAACAGTGCCCCTTGTGGCAGCATGTTCTTACCATGTCTCTTATAGTACCTGTGTGAATGATTATAATGACTGAACACTTTAAAGTGTTGATCTGTGGGTGTCAAAGCAGAACATTCAGTTGAAACCACTGTTAGCATTACTGATGAGGTGGATGCTTTGTCTCTGCCATGCAGCTGGAGGAAAGCGAGGAGCAGTATATGCAGGCTGAGAGACGTATAAACAGCCTGAAGAATATTCTGGATGAAAAGGAAAAGGAGCTCAGCACTGCTGCTCAGAAACTCCAGGAGGCACTGTCTGCCTCAGCAGCTCATGATACTGTCATCAAACAGCTGGAGGAAGCTGTGCAAAGGTATGTGCATATAAACACATGTTGTCCACACACTTTATTGTATTGGAGACCACATATACAAAAAAAAATGTCAAATGAATCATGCAAAATAAAGCTAAAAGAAATCAGTCAACTCCATTTGACAATAATTATATATTGTTTTCAGTGTTTGTTAAAAGCATTGTAATGAGTCTTGGACATGTTCGACTATAGACTATGTAATGCTGTATGAATGTGTCTTAATGTTAGGCTGGAGATAGAGAATGCCAGGCTGGAAGCTACTGCGAAGCATCAGTCCAACAAAATGGAAACACTTCAGAAAGGAGCACAGGAAGCTGCCATGGTCAGTACTACAACCCTGCTTTGGTTTCCTGCAGACGGGATCTTGATGACACCATATCTACGGTTTTTGTGACCAAAAAAGAGAATACAAAATTTTGATGTTTTACTACACAGAGATATCATCTAACTTCAGCTAACTTTACATAATGAAATCAATATTATATCTGAAAGTATCCAATGTTTTTCCAGCTATCTGACTGCTCACCTGGAGGAGGGGTTGGTATTGTGGATGTAGGCTTAGTTTTACCGTGTTGGATTTCCTCTTCTTTCAAAACCAATATATGAAAAACAAATAAATTCCTACTATATGTATTTTCAAAATTAAATGTACTTGGGGTCTTTGGGAAGCTGCTAGATCAGAAATTCAAATATGCAAAGGAAGTAATAGCTTTGGGTTTTTCTTGGTGAGGTGAAAATGTTTTTCCTCCCTTAAGTCTCATCTTGGTAACTGGGATCTTTCACTCTTTTTGTGTGTTATACCGCATGGTCCTTGTCTCTTCTAGAGTTGTTCCAATACCGATAAAAGTATCAGAAAGGCCACTGGTATTGCTGAAAAATGCAGGTGTCAGAATTGGCGAACACTTGAGCCAATGCACTGATCTGGTATCATGCAAACATGACCTTGCTACTTCCCAGTTAGCTCCATTAGTTCTGCTTAACATTGCTGTACATACCAGAATTTAATTCTTCATTGCCCTAAATGCCGACACAGCAAGTTTGCACAGTGCCGCCACTGGTAACTATTGTTTTAGTGCAGCAAAGAATTGATTTAACTAAAGCCTAAGCCTAGGCATCAGAAACAGTATTATGAAAGAAAAAATGGTATCGGAACATCCCTAGTTACTCCCTTTAGATTAAGGTGTCCTTTGAATTAAAATAAAGCAACTGCAATCCAAACATGTTTAATGTATTTTTAAAATACTTCCCCCTTTTTTGTAGGTCAGAGCTCATTTGGAGGACTTGGTTACAAACCTTCAAAGCAGTAAGATGACTTTGGAAGAACAACTCAGTAGAGAGGTTGGCATTTTGTTCCCTGACTAATTTAACCTTCGGCTTGAATTTCAATTTCATACCTTTATCTTTTCCAGTCATCAAAAATCTTTTTAAGGTTCCTTTCTCTATGTTTAGTAATGTTTTTTTATGCGTCTCGCTATGTTTTTCAGGTCCAGAAGCAAAGCACGCTGTCTCACACAGCCCAGGACTCTCAGGCCCTGTGGGAGGAGGAGCTTAAGAGCCGCTCTAAGTTAGGAATACGCCTGGCTGAGCTTGAAAAGGAAAAAGGAGAGCTGAGCACCCAGGTGATCACAGTGATGCATTCACGTCGAGGATGACTTAGCTGGCCATCCCTCCCTGATAATACACCCCGGTTTGAGTCTTAAGGTGTTGTCTGTGTTCCAGATGGAAATAGAAAAGAAGAAAGCAAAGAAAATAGCAGAGCAGAAGAAAGCCGTAGACAACCGGCTGGATCAGGAGATGAAGAGAAACACAGAGCTTCAAAAAGAAATGTACAGGTGACTCCTCACACCCCCCTTGCCTCTGGCAGAGCTTCCTTCTGCTTCTTCATACAACTAGAATCCAGTAGAGCGCAGTCTTTCCTGGTTTACGTGGCTGTGGTGCACCACTATGTGTTTGTAAGGGTTTTTAAAAAATGTTAAACAAACATTTAAATATGTGTATATATATATTTTAAGTTATTATTATATAAATACCTTTTTTCCCTTGAGTTTTCCTACTGTTTATGTGTGGTCACTCAATTGTGACTTATGTTTTGTTTTCTTCAGTGTCTTTAGGTCCATTTATTATTTTCCTTTAGTAAGAGAATGTTTGTGTGTCATATGGATATTTTTTGAATCTGTTTTTTCCACATTTATAAGTGCAGATGAGTTGCATGTAAAAATACTCTTCATAATATGAATAATGACACCGTTTGGTGTAAAGGTTAACTTTGTTTATTTGTTGTATATAGTTGATGTGATCCGAGCATACCATGTTTTGCTTGTTTGTACTTGATATTAACCTTATGTGTGAATTTTTTTTTGATTTATTTCCATTTTTACATATGTTTTCGAGGCTGCGTACGTTATTAAAAACTGCAAAGAAGAAGTTGCATCCTCAGGACGTGGGCAGGACTGAATTTGGCTCTCCAATGAGCAGCCTGCGGATGGACCTAGACAGACACAGCCAGGCTGAAGGTGCCTTCGGAAGAATGAAAGATAAGGTTCGTATGATACAGCACCATTATTTTGGTGTAAACCCTCAGCTTATGTACTATCTCTAATAGCAGAGTTTGAAACTTTGCCTTTAGCGAGCCCTTTGGTTCCTTAGGTTTAGTCTTATACTGCAGCTTATTACACCTTGGCCCCCAACATTTCCTCTGTCTTTCTTCTGCTCTCAGGTAGACGATCTGCAGATGCAGTTGGAGAGGGAGGTATCGCGTCGCAGCCAGCTAGAGAAAGTGAACGGGGAACTTAAGGATAAGCTGGTATCTCTAAAGAGCTTGAGCCGCAGTACTGACCATCTGGAGAGGAGTAAGAAAGAGTTGGAGGAGGAGGTGCTGGAGCTGAAACACCGAGTGGAGGCCTCTCAGATGGAGCAGAGTCAGGTGGAGCACTACCGCCGTGATGCAGAGGAGAAAGCCCGTCAGGAGGTACAACAAAAGCTGGAGCAGGTTAACCTCTTCCTGCAGGTAAGAATTCTGTCAGCTGGATTTCACTGGCTAGAGCTGAACATGATAGTGAGAAAATCCTTGGCCACCACTCAAAAAGAAATATTAATGATTAATTAATGAGAGAAAGTCAAACCAGAGATCAAAAATGTCAGATCAGATAACTAACAGCTACTGAAAATGTTCATTGGCATGTATGTAAGTCCATAGATTGTCTGGTAGCTTTACACATATTAAGTAAACTGAGTGACTTTATGTCTGTTTTGCCTCCCAGACTCAGGCTGCATCCCAAGAAGCTTTGGATCAGATTAAAGCAGCCAATGAGGCCAATCTGCGCTCTCAGTTTGAGCAGAAGATCAGGGAGATGGAGGGGGAACTGGGCCGTGCCCGGACCACCCAGCATGAAAGCCTCAACCAAAGAGACTCCACACGCATGGAGCTGGATAGATACAAACAGTTGTACGGCGAGGAGGTGCGCCTCCGCAAGTCCCTTTCTGCTAAACTAGAGAGGTGAGTTCAGGTTGTTTTTCACAGTTCACTGATGGTTGCTATCGGCCTAGAATTCCTCTTTTCTGTGCTGTAATCAACGCAGACTTGGTCACAACTTTTTGTTGTGTTGCTCTTTAGGGCCAATTCTCGGCTTGCAGAAGCCAATTCCAAGTTGCTGAACGAGCGCAGCAGGTCTCTGATGGCCAGCAGCATTGCCAACAGTAGCCTCGGAGGGCCCTCACTAGACCTGGGCACTTTGGGTTCACCAGCACACTATGGCAGCACCCTGGGGCCCCTCAACAGGAGCCTAGGCCTGGGACTGTCTCTCCTCAGCCCTGTGACGGAGGGGCAGAACAGCAGGGTTGAAGACTACCTAGCTAAGGTCCGTGCAGTTATTAATAGACAGTCAGTCATGGTAATTATGAGAGAATTTATGTCGACAGTTTTATTTACATTTGGCCATTTTCATTTCCATAGCTTCATGGTTTTCAGTGTTATTATTAGAAACAGATTAGTGTTTTGTTTTGTGGTGGTAGTTCATCTAAATAGTTCTAAATATTCCTGGACTTTCTTTTAACCCATTTTCACACAACCCTGATGATTAACTGATGGGATTTTGGTGGTCAGAAGTCAATGGTCAAAGTGACCTATTAAACAAATTTGTAGTTACACTTCAGGAATTCACATCCTGCTGTGCTATTATGACAAAATGTCAACGAGTAACTGCGAGTTTGACAAATTATATTTGATATCGAAAAGTTGGAAGGTCATCTTCACTGTGGCCACATTTACACCTGTCATTAAAATGCATTTTAATGCTTGACCAGATGTAAGTGCACTTGTAAATACACTCAAAACATTTTGAGGACAGGTTGTCTTCCTATCTGCCAAACCACCTCCTAAGGTGGTCATGGACACATTATATGACCACATTGAACGCAAATATAAATTCAAATGCGTCTCCTGTTTCCACGTACAACTACTTCACAGTGGTGTGGTTCCGCTCTCTCCCCTGCTTAGAAAAGCGGGCAGGAGTCATGGGAATGTGCACAGCACCGCTGTAATAATGAGAGCGAGGGCCATGCATTTCTCGGCAGGCTCGGCTATTGTGCTTTAATTTAAGTGGACAAGAAGTGAGGGTGTTGCCTGCTGCCAGAAATGCTTTTTCAGGAGAGGAGCGTGGTCAGATGGCATTCTCTTAATACCGGTTGTAAATGTATGTGTTAGGTATGTGGCCTTCTGTTTGCCATCCAGTCACAATAAACACAGTTTAATGCCAGGTGTAAATGGTACCGGTGATGTCATAAACTTTTTACACTTTGCTAGCCGTTACTCAACACCACAATTCATGGACAGAAGGGGACAGTGTTGATCTTCTGTGCTGCTGGGTTGCAGACCTGTACGTGTGTCTTTGTAGTAACGCTCATATTTGAAGCGACATAGTTCACCACAGGCTCTTTCGTTTTGTTGATATTGTGTTTCAGATGATTGTGAGATAGCTTTATCACATGATGCAACAAGTTACTGCATATATTAAATGAGTCTGGACAAACGGATGGAAATTAAAACTTGATTGGTGGTTATTCGGCTAAGTTCTTCTCCTTGTCCTTTACATTGTTCTTTGTGTTTTCAACTTCTCTATCTCTGGTCTCCATGTTAGCAGAACTTCTAACCTGTCTTCTATTTCTCACACTTTATAGCTTCTAGCTCAAAAGTCTGTCTCTCATCTCTCTTCTCTTCAGCCAGACTCATGACCAGGTGTGTAGATGTGTTGAGCTCAGTGTCTGATTGGCTGCTGTCCTCTGAGCTATGGCTCTGTTCACTGACAAACCCCAACGGGCACGGTCTGCACAGTCAAAAGAGACGATTGCAGATATTGTAGAACATAAAGCTTGGAGGGGGGTGAGGGCAGTAAAATTACGGAAAATTTATGTAATTGCTTCTTTTTTTTATACTGTATTCTTAAATGGAGACGCATGCTACGAAGACCCTCATTAAATCTTATATCTCCTTGGTTTATTGTCAGGACTTAACCTACTTCAGACATTTACACATTTGATTTTAGAACTGGAATAACTCGCAACAATTTTTTTTTAATGGCAAAACCAACAAATTAAGGTCACAAATGTTAAATGTTCACAAAAACAAAACTTTGTGAAAATAATTCTGTAGATTTAATTAGTGGTAAATCAAAGTAGCTGTTAAAATCATCTACACAAGGTGTTCATTTACAGTAATAAAAAAATAATAATAGGAGCAGGATCTAAGTAAATACACCATTTCCATGTCTGTAAGTACACACACTAATCCTGCATGTACACCGGGTTTGTGGAGAGAATGATTTAAAAGGCAACATCAAACAGCCATCACAAACTCTTCACAAAGCAGAGCTCACATGCTTTGCATCTCCTGCTTTGTATCATATTATGTCTGTTGGTGAAACCATCCGTCTGTCTTTGTATCTAATATATTTTTCATATGAGCCGATATTCTCCACCTTAACCCTGGAATAAAAACAGCGTTCCCTCTTTTTCAGATGCAGAGCGAGTTGGACAGAAACATAGCAAAGGAATTAAGCAATGGTGAGCACGCCGGTCCTGTAACTGCGAATCAAATCTAATCTGCATTTTTAAGTGTTACCGTATTCAGTTAATGAGTCGTAGCTGAAGAAGAAGATGATGATGATGATGGTGGTGGTACCTGTGCTCTCTCCCTGGCCCTCAGCTACAGCAGAGCTGGACATCGCTTCTTCTCGTTTGTCCCCAGTGGGCTCGTCCTCGAGGGCGGAGCGCGACCCCATCAGCAGAGCCACGCAGCAGTACTTGGAAGTACTGAAGAAGAACAATATGATCTGAACGCACTTCACTGCTGCTCGCAGTCAGACGTTGTACTACAGCCACTTATAAACTTAAAAAAGCCAAAGGCAGCGTATAACACCAAGACCACAGCTTTTAACGTGTTCACACTCCTCCTTTTATGAAAGACCGCGTACAGAATGCACACTGCACTTAAGCACTCAGAAGCAAAGGGCACAAGTCATACGCGTTTCCTCGTAGACGGTACAATTAGAGAGACCTTGAAAGTATTTGTTTCTTTTAATTGTGTTCAGTCTGTTTACTATTTTTCATTTTGTAAGTATTTAATGTACAGTTTGCATCATTAATAATTTTGCCAAGATGTTACATGAGGTATGTGCCATCAAATGGTGTAATATCTGTCTTGGTGAGTCTTTGGAGTATTGTTTCTGTGATTATTTTATTTATTCATTTTTCTATGAACATGATACTTGAATAAGACGAGTTGGATTCTTTCTGGCAACAAACAGGGTGACTATATTTGTACAATTTCAGCTTTTAGACGGCTTGTATTTAGTCCTCAAAGGGAAAAATACTTTTATTTCACTACTAATCAATACTGTAACAGAATATAGGAAAACATCTATGACCCATGTATACTACAGAAGACTCTAAAGTTGGAAATAAACCTGCAGAAAACCTCCTGAGCTTCAGGTAATGATTGATGTGTGGATACTGATGGGGCAATGGGAAATATAATTGAGGTTGTATCAGCTTTTTTACATGAATCCTAAATTTATCTTTAAATGTTCTTCTAAGTTAGTAATTTAAGTTAATAAACTAGATGATTGGAAAGTTTTTCAACCGGTTTTCACAGTTCAAAAATGACCACTAAAATCAGCCCCTTCAAATAGGCTGCCAACATGTTTGACAGCAGAGAAAGCCTATATGATCTTTGTTGTACATGATTTTTTTTTTTTTTTTTTTTTTATTCAACTAGAATGAACAAACATTAGATAAGTCTCACATTGTTTTTGTTTATATTTCCAGAAGAATTGTACATCACCAGTCTGTGGAGATTCTTAATCACCAGCGTATAACAATGGTCTTTTGTTTTTTTTTGACCTGACAGTCACAAAAGTGTTTACATATCACAAAGGCTCACGCCCAAACTGAGAATGTGCTACTGATTGACAGACATATCTAAAACACTGTAGTGCAGGTACAGCACCTGCCCTCCATGACCCCCACACATGTTCAGAGACTTTACTAGTAAAATAAACGTTTACTGAAGGAGAATGCAGGTCATGTGAGCTCATCCAGTTCTCTTGCTGATGACTACACGTTTCACTGAAACATGTGCGACCTGATTTGTTTCAGATATCCAGGAAGAAAAGGAGGATGTATCTGACGAAGATAAGTAATGAGGTTTTTTTTAATTTATTCATATTAGAACTGGCTGGACTTTGAGCTTAGGGACAGCTGGTCTCCGTCTGTCTCCAGATAAATTCTATTGTTTATGCCTTCTCTCTCACTGTTGTGTGCAGAACTTATTCCAAGTGTCTCGCTTTCAAGCTAAAAACACATCTTGCCATCAATATTTCGAGCACACAGCCATTTTTAACCCCACCCTCATTAGCCACATTGGATGCGGCTCACTTT
>KV751345.1:2187155-2203337 GCA_001698575.1 Mola mola
TCCCGGCCCCTCCCTCACTGAAATGAGACAGTGTGTCTATGATTGCCCCCCTCTGCTGTGTCTCTCCTCCCTTTGATCCGTCCTCCCAACGTCAGCCTCAAATGTTAGATATTCAAATCTGGTTACATTTATCTTTGTTTCCTTTACAGCTGATAGGCACATCTGACAGACTGACTATTAAGTGTTATTATTCCCCCCCCACCTTTTCTTTTTTTCAATTGAAGGCATTTCATCCACTATACGTACACCTTGTTTTGATTGAGGAGGTTACAACAGTTGTCATGAAGCTCTGGAGGCAGGCGCCAACACAAACAGACACATTGTGAAGAAAAAAAATGATGAGGTTGTCAAGCGAACAGGCCACGTTAGTCATATAGATATACAACAACAACAACAGAAGAAATGTTAAACCTTTCCGAGCTGCATTCGTTTTTGAGCGGTTTATTTCTCATCCCGATGGTCCAGTTCAGGGGCAGCAAGCAAAGGACACTGATTTCATCTGATACTAAAAAAAAATAATGAACCATTGGCCAGAGATTTAAAGAGAATTGGACATTTCTATTGTTTTTAGGAGTTTAATGTGACTGATTTAGTGTTTGTGTAGGTTTAAGACCCCTTATGTAAATTATGTGTTTACAGACTTTTTGCCATCCCAGAATTTGACAAAATTTGACATAATAATAGATTAATAAAAGGCCTAAAATGCCAATTTGGTGTCACTTTTTATTTGTTAACTCCAAGAAGTTCTCCCATGAAACTCAAAAATGAAAATAAAATAAAAAGGACATCATCTACTGCATCAATAACGGGGTCATAGAAGGAATAAAATTCATAACTGCATTTTGATTTTTCATTCATTCATTCATTTTCTACCACTTATCCCGTTAGGGGTCGCGGAGGGGGGGCTGGAGCCTATCTCAGCATCTTATTGATGCTGATAGATGATCTTATAGCATGCATTTTGATTTTTGTACCATATAATCACCAGAAAGAACTGTTGGTTTGTAGAGGAGGGGCCCTCTCGTGAACAAAAGAACAAAACTATGACAGAGTTTGAGGGCCCCACTGAAGGAATTTTTTTTTTGTTTAGATTTTGAGAATAAAGTCATAAATCTAGAAGAAAAAAGTAACTTTATTGTCATAGATTTTATGTGGAAATAAACAGAACAGACAGGTCCTTGGACAGCCTCCGTCAGCTTGTCGTCCTCCGAAACACATCTGACTTCTTCCAAGTCCGCAAAGTTCTTTCTTGGGAATAAACTCAAATTCTTCTTACTGATGGTAATGTGGTGCTGATGTGCAAAAAGCTGAAGACTCTCCAGATTTGAGAGGCCTGACGACTTCACAGCCCTCATTATGGTGCAGGGGATTGCCCTTCAGTGACTCAAATTACCACTTTATTCTCATAATGGCTTGAGTTTATTATCCTAAATTTACGACTTATTCTCAAAGTCTCCAAATGTATTTATTTTTTCACTTTGGCCCTAATACTCTAATATATACGTATATCCTTCTAATACTCGTAATACTAAACAGCTGATTTGCTTAAGGATTTTATTAAGTGGCCCTTCCCCCTTTAGGTGCCCCATCTTTCTTTTTTTTTAATTTTATTTTACTCTATATGTTCTATCATGGTTTTTTGTTAGATTTATGACCTTTTTCCACAATATTGTGTTGTTTATATTTTGTTATATGTTCAATGTATAAATAAACAAGAAAATAACTGATCACGCTAAAAAAAAAAGGAAGAGAAGGAGCTCTTGATTCTGGCATTTTACCATAAAGAGACAAAAAAAAAAAGGTTTAGTTATAATGCTTTATTGATTGATATGCAAATTATTTTCTAAGAAATTCTTGGATCTATTAGACACATACAGATTCTCCCGGAGTCCAGTTTGAAGTCTTGAGTTTGCTTGTTTTGTCCAACAAATGCGAAACATCTACATACAATTAAGAAAAGCGGCAAATCTCCAGCAATTTTCTTTTAATTTAAAATGCATTTGTCATTTGGTCCAACTTAACCGATACATACACAGTGATAATTTTCTATTTCGTGCATCCAATCCTACCCAAAGCTGTTTGCTTTTTATTAATTTCCATTTATCGCCACAAATCAAGGGTGTGTTCATTGTAGGGGTCATTTCAAATCAAAGGCACATTTATTGCACATTGTCATAAATTTCATTTCTGTGTGGCCGCAACACACATCGGCCCTGAATTCCCTCCAACAACATGAGCTGTTGATGGTTAGTGATGGTTAAGTGATGGTTTGCTTCTTTGTGCCCGCCGTGCTCTAAATCAGACGTCACCGCTGTCTCTTGTCAGTGGCGGGATCCAAACATGTTGTGGACAAATAAGAAACTTAGATTCCCTTTACCAGCGCTAACGTGATTTAAATGGGCCTCTTGGCTCACCCGGACAGATTGACAGCCTTGTCGCTTTGTTTTATTTTTGGCTGTTTACTCTGCCTCTCTGCTGTCATCTCGCACGACGACTTTAAAGGAGCCCGCTCCAATCTTCTGAGCTCTGGAGAGAATAAGCATCCTTTTATGTCGTAAGTACTTTATATGACAAATATGAAAAAGGATTCAAGAGAGAGCTGACAAGAATTTTGTCACCCTGCTTCTCAGCTGCAAAGAGCTGTGCAGGGAGAAGTCAAACCCGCAATCTTATAACATGAGAACCCGCACAAATCTGAGAAAAGATGCACGACCTTCTTGTTCAGGGTCACTTACTAAATGTAACTCGATGTTCAAAACCCAAAACGCATTCCTACGGAGTAAAGCCTGAGTCTTAATTTCACTCTCGCTTGTAAACTGCATGTTTCTGTGCGGGTTTATAAAACAAAAGGCCGTTTGCTTGTGCGGAAAACTCTTCCCGGACATTAACACTGGAGCACCGAAGGAGCTTCAGTTATTTCCACCGAGCCAATCCAGAGAGATTCAGCAATAAGAGTCTTTAAACGTGTCAGGAAGTCCTTGGATATGTCCTCTAAATCTATTCCCTCCTCTTGTCCACTGGTTGCAACGAGCTGGAAGTATACAGATGGTAAATAGTTTATCATTAGTTAGTTGTTCTGACTGGCGTGACTCTCTTATCTAACAGGGTGGTTAGCTGAGCCTGGCTCAGAGATTTTACCATGCAAGTCTGGATGCTAAAGTAAGCTAAAGGTTCCTCGCATGCGTCAAATTTGACTGACTTCATCAAGTTCATTTCAGCTGTCACTGATGCCAGCTCTGCTCTGCACGGGGGGGGGGGGGTGTCCTTCCATATAGGCACATGGAAGGGCAGGCAGGTCCCGGAGCTGAGTCATACCTCCAAATACACTGCCTGTCCAAACAAAAAAGTCCCCACGTGGATTTCACTAAGCCAATAGATAAGAGCCTCCTATTGAATAATTGCTGCAGTGATCAATATGGTTCACCTGACAACAAGTTATATAACCTCATTAATGCAATGAGCGTCAGCCGTATCCAAATACTTAATCTATGAAGAGATGTTAGTCCGTTTCAGGTTTAAATTGCTGCTCCGCATCAAGCAAAGTAAAAGACTGAGGAGTTTGCTGAAACTACTAAAACTGTGTTAATAACTGTCCGACAAATTTATTAAAACCTGGAAGGGACCGTGGTGAACCATTATCTTGGAGGAAGAAATGTGGTCGGACTCTCCCAACATCAAAACAGGATCCTGGCGAAAATTTTAGGCAACTCTGGATGCAAGTAAATGTTGTCTTGGCAATGCCTCCTAGCTGCGATGGCAGATCTCGCAACACTCCAGGCACAACTCGAGACATTCGGCGGGCTCGCAGCAGGACTCAAACAGCACTGAGTGGCAGTGGGTGTGGCAGCTGGTCTCCTCCACCGGCACCTCCTGGATGGCCGAACAGCAGTGGGCGCAGGCGTGGCAGCAGGAGGAGCAGAGGGTGTGTAGGCAAGAGGAGCAGGCCTCCAGCAGGCCCAGGAGCAGCACCGAGCCTTGGCAAAACAGGCACGCCAGCAGCAGCTGCAAGCAGGAGTCTGCGGGCACGGCAGTGAGGGGAAAAATGAACGGAGGTCAGGAAAGAGCTCTGGTGTGTTCTAAAAGCCTGTCAGATACCATCGACGGCGGAGATTAACGATTCTATTAACCCCAAATTAATCTCCAGCATGTTTGTTTGTTGTGCAAGAGCAACATTAAAGAGAAACAACTGTGCCGCAGTGATCAAGTGTGATTGTGTTTACTTAATCACAGAGCTTCCATTCAGTCCTCGGGGGAGAATAAAAAGAAGGCCAGAGGCTGCCAGTGATGAACAACAATGAGGAGGAAGCTGTCACAGCATAATTGCTCTGCTGCTCAAATTAGGTGAAGATGAAATTGCATACATTAACCCCGCCGGTGTGTTCCGGTGCATCTCTTGCCATCCTAACTGTTGTAGTGTTACCCAGCCACCGTTTTCATCCTCACAAGCAGCAGATAGTGTGCGCGCTCATGCAAATCGAGCTGTTTTATCCTGTTTACTCAAGGAAGTAAATGAAAAGGAGATGGCAGAATTCCCCGGGGAGTGGAGTTCAGCCTCTTCCTGTTTAGCCGCTCCAATTATACACCCCCTCCTGCACATAACTCATGCTAATATCTATAGAGATCTATATGTGTGAGTAGATGAAAAAAGGAGCATCACGCGTGGCCACTGTATTGATTTAATGTGTAACTTCACACAGATAAAAACAATGAACACAATGATAAACAAGGAGTTGCCCTCAGCGCTTTGATAAAACTGGAAGAAAGTGCATCAGCTTGACAGTCGGCGAGGGAAACTTTTCAGGGCCTCCTTTATGTCTTTGGAGGTACCGGAGAAATTTCTTCAATGTTTCACACTTACAGAGCCTGATTTACTGCATGGGAGCAATTCTTCCCCTATAAAAGCTTTGAGAGGTGAAACACTTTGTGATTTCAGCAGAAGAGGATCTACATTTGACGCCAGGTGCTCAGATTGTTACCTGAAGGTTTGTATGGGGAACATTGTGTGACTGTACTGCTGTTCATTGGAAGTAAGACGTAAACTGAAGACTTTTATTAAACACCGGTGAATATTAACGAATCATCTTGTCTTGAACATATAAAAAGCATAAATCCTACTTTGTGTGACTACAGACCCTCTGACAGCCAACGTCATTACAAAGCTTTGGCAACGGAAGTGGCAATTTCCCCCCCCAGTCATACAGATGAGTAAGCAAACTGAAACAATGCATCAGACATTTCCGGTTGTTGTTTGTAGGTCGGAATCAATATTCCACTGATGGAGTCAAGTTCTACAGGATTACAACAGGATCACGACTGTTTCCAGACAGCCAGCAGCATCTCTGGCTGCAAGCAATTGAAAGTGCTCGTGTTTGCAGCGCACATTTTATATCAGGTACGTTGCTTATCTACTCATTCACTTCGCTGGAAAGTTTTACTTCCACTGTCAAACCGCGCGCCAGCTTCCTGCACAGCTTAATGTTTGTAAACTTTAAAAGGGTATACGTCTCCTTTTTTTGTGCAACAGAAGCTGGTTCCATCACAAAAAAAAAAAAACAACTGCTAAAGGTGTGGTTTTCATCAGCTGTAACACGTTCAGCCACGTTAAGATAGTAAGTGTAAAAATATACGAACACGCGAGTAACGTCCAGCTGCAGGCCTGGATGCCAAGTAGAGGAAGAGACACATGCATGTTACATTCACACTGTTACCTAAAAATGGACATGTAGGAGGATATGTTTGGTGTCCAAATGTCAAAGGTCAAGGTCAGTCAGAGGTCAAAACATGTGTGTATTGGCCTTAACTCCAAAATAAGAGGTCCAACTGTTGTCATTTTGTAAATGGCAGGATTGGCAACAGATGATTGACTTTGGGCTTTCAGGGCCAAAGGTCAATGTCATTGACGGGTCAAAAACAATTTTAACACATCTCCCAAAGGAATTAACATACAGAGGTATAATTGTTGTCATTTGGTAACTAAACCCAGGGTCCATCACATAGCCAGAACCAGGTGGCTCAGTGTTCATGTGTCACCCATCAGGTGGTGCCAACTGATACTGACTAGAAAAAAAAAATCATACCTGGAATGACCAGAAAAAAACACCAGCGCCACAGTCTGGTAGAAAGCTGAAACATGAGCTCACAAAAATCACCTTGAAAGGTAAGCAGTTATTGCTGCGGAGGCTGTGCTGTGGGGAATTTAGCTGCATTGGCGAAAGTTTGCACTCTGTTGCTGCATTTTTTCTATTATTTTAGGATTTGTAAGTGTGTTAGGGTTGTTGTATTTTAAGTGTCAATGAAAGGCTTAAAGAGTGAGGTAAATTTGGAACATCGAATACTGCTTCAGTGAACATTTCAGAGGGGGTAGCAAGCAGGGCAGGTATTAAATCAATCCGCCAAAAACTCTGTACCTTTATACATTAATGAATGCTTAAAAACAACATACAGAAAGCATTTGTTATCATTATCGAAATGAATGTGACAGTCTTTAGATTTCCTGTCCAAACCCTGTGTGGAATTGAGGCTTATTATTGTGCCTACCAGGAGCAGGTGAAGCAGCTGGTCGGTGGGATGCAGCCACTTTGCCCCGGCACCTCTTGCTGCTGTAGACCGATGTACCGGAGCCCTGCTTTTGCCTCAGGCCTGGGGAGGGACTGTGATGTGGGACTGCGAGGCCACATTGTGGGTACGTGGGCTTTTGAAGCTCACACCGAGGCATCTCTGAACTTGCTGCGTCCGCCGAGGCCTCTGCTGCTGGAGCTGCAGCAGGGAGAGGCTGGGCTGGATCGCAGAGCACAAAGTTACACAGAGTGGAGGTTGGTTAATGTTCAATTCTATATTTTAATCACCCGGGAATTTAAACCAGAACCTGCATGGAGACGTGCAATTTAAAATTGTTTGGTTTCATGCCAAAAATATATCATTTTTTCCCCAATATATTCAAGATTATCACTTTAATCTACCACATTTGCATGTCAGTGTTTCATGTTTTATCACATTACGTACATTTCTATAAAGATAATGTAATACAGAATAAATATCTATCTAAATATCACTTCTGAATCATATAGTATGATATGATGATTTACACTCGACTTGCTGCTGTAATAAATCCCACCTCTGTCACCATCCCCTTAGGATTTTGTCTAATATTCTTATTTTAGCTTTTTTCTTTCTTTCTTTCTTTTATTTTATTGTACCATACTGTACTTGTTTATGTTCCGATGCTGCTACAACACCTGAATTTCCACTAATCCCTTATCTTAGATCAAGATTGTTTCCAGTGGTATTTTAGAGACCTTGTACCAGTCGAGTAGCATAAAAAGTGATGGTGCCACAAATATTTAGATGATTTTGTGAATTTGCCCTATGCAATATGTCAAAACATTTTGGGGGGTTGTGTAGCTCTTATATACTTTTACTCTATACACTTTTCCAAAGTGACTCAAAATAAACAAAAATGAAAATATTTTTTGTACACTGAGGTTTTTGGGGTAAAATTTGATCCATATCTGTTTAATGGATTTTAGATCCATCAGAGGGGGTTCAAAGAACGAAGAAAATTTTTGCTTTTAGGGAATCCTGGAACTTGCGTGTGGTTAATTAACACATTTGCTTGGGTTCCCGCGGAGACACGCAACTGCCGATCTTTGAATCTCAAGACAGAGAAAAAGTTAAAGAGCATAGGAGTGATCATATATGGAGCACATAAGTCATACAGACACAGACACAAGATCTGCACCTGCAACGTAACAAAATAATCAACAAATAAACAAACCGGAATCAATTTATTCTAATATCATAACAGAGTTCCAAAGAGGGTTTGGGAGGTTGTGAGATTATAAAGGTACCAGATCGGCCATTTCAGTGAGGGTATGGCAGAAAGACATACTGTGCCTGAAGCCATAGATCTGTTCTAGCAAGATGAGGACGCAGTTGAGGAAGCAGATTTCTATGAAATAGCAGTGAAGACATATTTCATGGTTGTAATGGTTATATGATAAATGCCAACAGTTCCAAAATGTTCTTGCCATTTTCACTTTCAATCCAATATAGTTTAATCATTAAGGCTGTTATGTTTCCTTGGTAAAAAAAAAAGGACGTGATATCGTTTCGATATTGGTGTAAAACCTAAAAAAACACACTCTTCTCGCGCTCTGAAACATTAAGGATTAGTCATCCTCTTATAAAAGTCAGATGGGCAATTAATACACTGCAAACTTTAATTCAAAATTTGATATTATTATTATTATCATGAGGGAATTCTTGGCCCAGCTCAACAATGACTCAGACCATGTTGTGAAGGTGTAAAAGGCGATCAGTACGTAAGGGCTGCGTAAGGGCACGAGCACAGCGGTAAACACTTGATTTCAACATCAAATGTGCACTGTTTGTCTGCGGAGCTGTATTGTTTGCTGTGAGTCCTCTGGTGTTTTCCACTTACTGCTAATGGAGTCAGTGGGGATGGCATTTCCTCTGCCAACAGGATCACGTGCCGAAAGGATTTCCGGTGTTGGTTTTAAAGGTGAACCACCTTAAGACGTATCAAAACAAAGTGCATTGGCTGAAATCTATCAAATGGTCTCGTACATTACTCGTAGATCACAACTAAATAATAAGGCCTGTATATGCAGAAGATGCTCGCATATTTTTGCCGAATTTTTCAGAAAATGAACGTCAAGAAAAATGATTTGCTCAGAAACTTAAATAAAAGCGGCCAAATCAACACTGTTGTATCAAAGCCAATAAATCTTGTGACAACTTGCCTGTAGTAACGTCCCTCCGTCCCTCAGTCCCGTCAACAAGTAAACGACCTTCAGGTAACATGTTTGGTACTCATGGCTGCTCTAAGTCTCTGCTCTTTATCAGCGGTTCACCATCGTCCTGCTTCTGTCCACTCCGAGGGGTCAGGAAACCTCCCAGCGACACGCATGCCCGCCTGAGTCACCACTCAGGAGACTGTGAGCTGTGCTCTGTGAGGGTGGGAGTGTTGTTGTAATAACATTCCCCCTCCCCAGCAGACCCCTGAGTGGCCGCTGATCAGAGAACGGCTTGTTGTGTAGTTTCCCTTCTGTTCTGCTTTTAGCCACCTAACACAATGGAGACACATACCCCACAAGTGTGTCAGGTGAAGACTGTAGGTATGCAAGTTCTGCCTCTCTCTCTTTCTCTCTCTCTCTCTCTCTCTCCCACACACACACACACACACACACACACACACACACCCTTAAACAAAAGTGACAAAGTTATATGCTTTCCATTTTTCAGTCTGGATGGAAGAGTGGATGGACCTTAATAAATGATAAATAAATGGCCAACGTCAGCCCAGCACATTACACCTACTTACCATCTTAGTTAACTCAGACAAAACTAAAACGTTGCAGTGCAGGTGCAGCCTCTTTTGCTCTTTAGAGATCGTCAGAAAAATGAAAATATAAATTTTTGGTTTAAAAAAACTCCCTTTTTTTTTTTTAAAGGTTTAGCAAAGGCAGGTCATTGTTCACCCCTAGGAAAAGGGGAGTTCACAGAATTAAAGGACAATTAAAGGCCAAAGACTTTGAAGCAGTCACCCATCAACCGCAAAGTTGAGTTTTTATTTCAACCCCCACAACAAAATAGGTCGATTCATGAGTGAATGTCATTTGCATTCTTGTTGTACATGTAAATATGAGGAGTTTATGAAGAGGGACACACGGGCGACAGCTTCATGAGTGCATGTTGATAAGTGGATGCCCTTTCTGAAGGGCTGTTGACTAAGTGTTGTCAAAAGTGTTGCACTGAAAAACAAGTTGCCTTGCCTGCCTCACGGTGAGTATATGCCACATCAAAGCGTCACATAAATGAAACTGTTGAAGTTGTCGAGCACATTGTTAACTTTCCGTCAGCAATCTTGCGGCGCGGAGAGGCAATCAGAAGAAAGTGTCATCTAATTGGCTGACAGCGAATCAAAGGGAGACCTGAGAGGCAACAGCACAGCTTAAAGCTAAGCTGTTATCAGCCAAGACAATTACTGACATTAGTCAAAACAGCGAGCCGAGAAATCAGAGGCCCTTTTTTTAGCTGATTGGCTGAGAAGTCTGCAGCTACGCCTCATGGCGTCCATCACCACCCTGGCTGGCTGATTTACTCCATCTTATCCGAAAATGTGAAAAAGGAAAACTGAAATAAATGACAGTAATTATCGAGGAAAAAAATGATGGGTATTAAAATTAAAATCTGATAATTTAATGATAATTCTGAGTGAATATTTTAATATATGGCACTTTTGATTTGTGCAGTTGTACATGCGTTTGTATTTTCCTCGCAAATCAAACTATTGTTTGCACATCAACTGTAGAATGCACACATTCATAAATAACTATTCAAAATTGCACCTTTGTAGCACAAACGAAATTTGTCTAAATAGATTGGGAATCAAAGCAAAATTACAGTTTTCAGGTTAAAAGCAGAAGATGACACTACAAGTGTAACAATAGTATTTTTTTTATTTTTCATATCAAATTCCCAAATATCCAACACACACAAGTACAAGCATTAATGTTGGTGCATGACATTGAAATGAGCTCTGAATGTACAATTTGATATTAAAGCTTTTTTAGTTACTATTAAGCACAAGTCTGATAATTACTAGAATGAACAGGTTTACGTATTTATTACACTTTAATCAGACAATCATGGGAAAGCACATCTTTGAAAAGACACACTTGTACTGTATGTACATCGGCTCCATTGAAAGAACTCAAAATGTTATAAATTGGAAATGGTTGACTCTTTATTTATTAAATGCCTTCAGGGAAACAAGAAACCACAGAAAGAACATTAAGATTAACACATTTCAGCAGGCTGATGAACATCTGAGGTTTCAACGCACAAACACAACAGAGCGAAGCAAAAAGACAGGTTTTCTGATATTTCATCAACAAAACAACTCTCTTTACTCACATTCACCCTTTTCATTTCTTCATCGCTGTTACAGACAAAACATTAACCCCCTTGACGCTTACAATTGTATAAAAAAATTAATTATTTGTGTTTTTGTTTTCAAGCTGTTTTCAAGCTCGGCTGCAGTCTGAATTCAAGCGGTGTGATGCGAATTCGCGACAATCGGCGTCAACTCTCTACGTTTTTTCTTAACACATATTCATGTAAATCACCCCTTAAACGTACCAAATGTGCAGCTTTAAATAAACCGTGTGATATTCCACTGTGATAACTTTTAGTTCTTTTCTGTTTTCTTGAGCCTATCGTTTTAAATGTTCCCAACCTCTAACTAATCTAATTCCAGTTCTTTTTCTTTAAGGCTGATTTGGCAAAAGAAAGCGTGGATGGATGCAGATATGTAGTCAACTAGAAATACAAGCAAACCCAAACAGCTGTCATGTGTGTGAATATCTGGATGATAAGATGAATCACCACTCTGAGGCGTCTGAGTGCACTAGTATGGTGACACAGTATAAGAATCACTATCTGTCTACATTCCTGATTGTTCAACAAAGTTTTACTGCACTGCTTTGCAACTGATTATTTTCAATCCTTCTTTTGTCATTAAAGGTCGAACACAAGCTCGTCATCCTTTTCAGTCATTCCACGCTGCAGGCTGGCTGCTTTCACAGCTGGTTTTCAGTGCTTCATCTTTAAAGAAAAGGGACCTGCAGGAGATGACAGACGAGCTATTTTGATTAATCATTGCAGACAATCAGGCATTTTACTGAATTGTGGAGTTGGATAAATAAGCTAACTCACTGCCGGGCCTGTGGACAGATGCTCTGCTGCCTGTTGGTTGCTTTGCTTTCCTGTGTGTGACTCCACGAGTTGCTGCTCATACACTCCTTCTGGAATCCCGGCAGCGAAGCCTCGGCCATCGCCGGCTATGAAGAGGATTAAAGAGCTAGAATCTCATCTGTCCAGCCTCATTATATACTGTATGTGGTGACAGATAGATAGCTCAGTCCGAAGGGAATATCCATCCGGATGTTCCTTAGATGTCACGTTCAATGTTCAACATATGGTTACACGCGGCGCAGAGCCATAAAATATCAAGCATCCATGTCAAAACTCCCTCAGGAAGCTGGTGTGTGAAGTGTCACCTGCAAGCTGGCGTTCAGAACGGTCCCAAAGTCCAGGCGGGGGGTCACGTTTTTTATCAGCGACGTACTTCTGTGGGAAAGAAAAGGAAAAAGTTCAAAGAATCTGAGAGCGAGGTCAGTTACGAGGACAAATAATTCAGTCACACGAATTATCGGCAGAGAACCTGGAAATAGATCCTTTAAACTGTCGACAGGGTGACATTTATCGTTCACTTACTGACACCTTTAATCGCGACAATCGTGAGCCAGTTTGGGCGAATACTGGACTCAACACTGATCACACCTATCTTACATTTGTTTGAGAAATGTAGGTGGGTTTGGGGCATTTTTGGTCATTATCGAATACTTTTGATTTTGCCTTCATATACCACATTTCAAATGTTTACCAAACTAACATTTTTGTCAGCTCACTTTTAACCCAAAAACACAACTTAATGTTGCTTTTTACATCTCCATTTTTCCTATGTTAATCAACATAATAATCATTTTTGGCTGCATCATCTTGAATTGGTGTTGTAAATCCACCACACAGGCACAATCAAGGACTCCTAACGGGTAACATACACTCCTAACTAACGCCTCAAAATACATTACTTTTTTTGAGGGGAAAACGTGAAATTGGATAAACTTGTCAAGTCTTTTATTTCGTCCTCATGCTGTGATTGTTTTCAACGGCTCAAATAAATATATTAAAGATGGATAAAGTTAAATGGACGAATATACAGTGACAAACAGGAAGTGATGTACTGTACCCTGCGATCCTCTGGGATCTCCTCCTCTGGTATTCTACCTCATCCACAGTCCACACCGCGCCTTTCACGTTCTCCACACGCACAAAACACTTGTGCAGGCTCAGGTTGTGTCGGACTGCGTTCTGGTCCAGAGAAAATCAGAGTGGAGGAGGTTTATTACTGAGCACGTGCCGAATAAATAATAAATAGCTGTTACACCCAGGATGCAGACTGGGATCACGGAGTTAATTATCTGGAGGTGTGATACCTTCCAAGTGGCGGCGTTGCGTCTGAAATAAGCAAACGTCCGTGTGAACCAGTTGTATATATCGTTGAGTGTTAGTTGCATGTCTGATGTTTCCATAATAGCCTGTAGATGGAGGGAAGATAACAAATGTAGCATGTCACACAATCTTAACGAGAGAAGTGGTCAAAATTGTTGCTCAAACATAAACAGCATTTTTAACATAAAAACACATTCTCAGTCATTCTAAGAACCAACACATGCAAAACAGAAAAAACTGTTAAAAAGACAAATGAGAGAACAGGATTATTTTAGTCCACAAAGTTCAAAGTTTCTAAATAATAAAT
This sequence comes from Mola mola, assembly GCA_001698575.1. Lineage (NCBI taxonomy): Eukaryota > Metazoa > Chordata > Actinopteri > Tetraodontiformes > Molidae > Mola > Mola mola. Next base: position 2,200,561 of record KV751345.1, read on the forward strand.
AGCTGTTACACCTAAGCTACCTAAAAAATGTTTAAAGTCCAAAGACAGAAAGACTACCTGTCTGATCAGCGTTGCGTAGGTGAAAGGTGGTCTGGTGTCGGTGTTCTTGTAGAGCTCATACTCATTTTCTGAAACAAGACAAACAATATAACATGAGAGCAATAAGGTGTCTATTTTCCTGTTTGACAATAATCCCATTGGTCTTACCTGAAGACAGGGAGTAGATCAGAGGGTTATGGCGGCGCCTCGTGGCCCCAGCACATGACGTGTGCGTGGGCGACTCGTCCCCGCGGCCCCGCCAGGGAGAGCCCACACGGGCAGGAGGCTGCGGGGACGCCGAGTCTGACGGGCTCAGTGAGGGCACGCTGCTGGAGATGACGACTGAGCAGAGCTGAAAGCGACACCAGCAGACCATCCAAGTTAACACAGGAACAATTAATGGGGGGAAAAACCCCCAAAACAAAACAGAAGGACTATGACAGAACGATTTGACTCGCCTCTTCAGAGGTAATTCCACTAATATCACAAGAAGAATGAGCCAATTACTTTTAATTACAGCGTGAAATTGTTTGGTGATTGTGGTGATTATGGCGTAATATTTGCAAGATTAACAAATGATTAGCTTCCACAGTATTGGAGCGTGTCTGCTGTCCCAGTGGCAGCCAACTGGTGCCAGCAGCTGGGCGACAAACGGAAAGTAAACGGCAGCGAGCGACGCTTTGGAAGGATGGATAAAGACAACTGAAGTGTAAAAGGAATTTGAGAGTTATGATAAAGAGGTGAAAAGTGGTCATACTTTTCCATTCATGATCAGAGAATTTCCTTCAACAGGTGCAGATATTTCACACCTTCAGCCCAAATGTCAACATATCTGTGGGAGCTCATCCAAACGTTAAAAGGTCACCGGGTCAACTACAGGCTTAGTGCCAGAGAAGATGAGCTGCAGCCGGACGTGTTGGCCACACATGTGGAGTGTTGCTTATAGCTCAGAAATGCCTTTTACTTCACGGCTCGTTCGCTTTGTGTCCGTCATTCACAGTGCCGTTACCTTGGGGTCAGCGTTCGCGTCGGGCTGCTGCGGCTGATCGTCTGAAGACTGCAGGCGCAGGTGAGCCGTCATTGCTCGCAGGCGCTCCCGTTCTTTGCTGAGCTGGTGGAGCAGGTGAAGAGCACGAGGAATCACTGATTATTGAAAATCAAATGCCGGGACCCAAACGCAGGGAGGAGATGGTTTTGGCAAAATATTACATCAATTTCAACTGTTAGCGTCGATGTGTTTAGGTGGCAAAACGCAGGGAAAATTGTGTCGATAACCTCATCCAGAGTGTGATCGCTGCCTATGTGCCTGAAACACACACAATGCTGCCCTGACAATCAAATGCTCACGGAGCTCGCAGCGGAGTCCCGTGGTGGCACAGTTATGGCCAAATAATAATGGAGACGCATTTCACACCGTGTTCGCAGAAACAGATTTAACAATGAGTGATGGAGTATGAAGAGCAGAGCACTGATTGGAGACGTTTCTGTTGCTGGTTTGTTCTTTGTTTTTATTAAAAATATAATTGCTGTGAATCTAGGTTGGCTGTCATTTTAGCCCCTGGTTTTTTTTTTTTTGTATATCTCTCATCTCTTATCTTTACTTTTAAGTCACCAGAAAAAGCATCACTTATTCTCAAAATATACAATAATTCCCCAGTGATCTTTAAAAGCAAGAGTCACTTAACAACACTCTTTTTAAGTTCTCAAATACTCCATCTGCTGCATCATAAATACTTATTTTATTCCCCAAATTATGTCTCTGCTTCCTGTACAAATAATAATAATAAACCAGGAGAGACATACAGCATTGTGCCATTAAGTCGGAACATCTGATTTGCATCCTTTACCTTTACTAGTTTAGATATCCATTATTAGATAATACTGTATTTATATTTTGCAGTGTTTAAAAATGAGGCAGGATATAAACTGGTTAAAAAAAAAACAGCTTCTGTATTGGGTAGTGGACAGAATTGTTTTTATTCTCTTCACTGAAAGTGTCAAAATTTCACAAAATGCATCATACGCAGCAGGACCGGCCAAGTCAAAATGTCAAGTCAATAAATTGCTTTTGTTCTTTTTTGCCACAGACCACATTTAAACATGTTATTGCGAGTGTCTGGTAACATGGAGAATATACCTGCAGGGAGACATTTGTTTTTGAACCAGTAAACAGCAAAGTCCAAATGACCCACGAGTGTGTTGTGTCAATATGATTACTTTACTGCTGCAAATCGCGTCGGGTCTCAAAGTGTAAAAATCAAATATGTTTGATATCCGGACTGAAACAGCAAATGAGAGCCACCGTCAGACAGTTGTCGTGTCTGACATTCTCCCATTTTGACTTCTCCAACCCTGCTGCATTGTACTGTGTTCATATTGTACATGTCTTAACTCGGTTTTATCCCTCGGCGAGACCGCAGACAATTTCCCTGCCTCGGCTGGACAATAAACCTATTCCATCCCCACAGATTTATCCTTCAGCCCACAGGAGGAGAGGATTTGACACTAAAAGGATTTTTACTGCAGCATTCTTTTACATCCTAAATAAAAGGTGCGCAGAGATTGGAACAGGGATGGAGGTTAAAAAGAAAAACCACCTACTCGATGAACTGGCTGAAGTTTTCACACACCAACTCACATCCAGGCCAGTGACACAGCCCGTGGCTGTAGAGAGAGTGTGTGTCGGTGCCATCAGCTCTGACAGCGGAGAGGGAGAGAGGGGGAGAGAGGGGGAGGGG
>KV751345.1:2204461-2235702 GCA_001698575.1 Mola mola
AGAGAGAGAGAGAGAGAGGGAGAAAGGGTGTGTCAGAGCGCTGTCACCATTGGAAACGGCAAGACAACAACAACAACGAAACGGAACAAACCACCGATAAACACATAAGCGTCTCTTCCTTTCAGGTGGCAGGAGGTGGAGGGGAGCGCTTGAAAAAATAAACGCGGAACTTTTGATTCGGGACATGTAGTGGTGTAAAATGTTTCTCTGCCGCACCGCCTCAGGTGCTGCGGTGCAAAGCAAAAAAACATGGAAACGGCAAGACAACAACAACAACGAAACGGAACAAACCACCGATAAACACATAAGCGTCTCTTCCTTTCAGGTGGCAGGAGGTGGAGGGGAGCGCTTGAAAAAATAAACGCGGAACTTTTGATTCGGGACATGTAGTGGTGTAAAATGTTTCTCTGCCGCACCGCCTCAGGTGCTGCGGTGCAAAGCAAAAAAACAAAATGCAATATATATTGTCTGGAGGGGACAAACAAAACAGAATCTTGCTGCAAAAGCCGACAGGTTCTCGCAGGCTACTTGAGAGGGAGAGACTGTCTACAGATGACACGTCTCTGTTGTTCAAAGAGTAAAAAGGCAGCTGCACGGTCCTAGTTCTCGCGGCGGAAGACAGATTGTACCTCCGCTCGTCGCCGCTCCGTCTGCCTGACCCGTTTCCGGCCGTGACGGTGTCACCGCAGTGGTTCCGGCTGCCCCTCGACGTGGTCTTGTCCTCGCTTAGTCCATTCGTGAGCTCTTTCCACAGCTGCAGGATCTTGGCAGGGCCGAGACCGCCTGAAACATACAACAAACGATATCATTTATCGAGGCAAATATTTGATTTTACGCGTTAAAAAAAAACAACAAAAAAAAAAAACAGACCGGATGGCTTAATATCGATATATAACATAGTAGTGGCAGCTGAAGTGGCCCACTTTTTAGGAATTAGGATATTTACTGTCTGTTTTTTTCTGTTTTAATCTGCTTGAGGGCAGAAACATGGAAAACAACTTGTCTCATGACCTCGTGTGACCTCGTCACTAATCCAGAAATAATTATCACGGCTACTGTAGAAGTAATGATCACTTGTTCTACTTTAAAGTTTCCCTTTCATCGCCGTTTCTTCAGAGTTCACCGTAGTCATATAACTCTAATAACAAGAAAACGAATCATTCTGTCTTTCTGTCCCCGTTTCGTCTATTTTTGTGTCGTGTCGTGATGGCGTAATAACAGTGCAAAGCCGGTGTAGAGTCACAGCACTAAAGCTCTGATGCTGTAGAGGGATTTTAAACACCTCAATGGTGCTCTAAAAGGGTGATGGACTTGGTGATGTAAGCAAAAAAGCAGGAAGGGGTGACCTGGAGAGAGCGCAGGAGAGGACAGGACTGGCCTCGGTGCCTGGAGGAGCTGCTGCTGCTGCTGAAGCTGGAGAAGCTGCTGGAACACAAGCTGCTGTGCAGAAAACTGGAGGACAAAAAAACCCCCAAAAAACAAGACAGATGCCCAAAAATGTGAGGCAACATTCATGTGAACAACAGCTGTTTACACTCTCTGCTTCCCTGGGCTAAAATCAGCAGCATGTAATGCACTTAATGTACCTGCATCCCAAATATTGATCGCAAATCCCAGAAGCATGCCATATTTTGTGTGTGTGTGTTGCACATTTCAATTAGATCCCCATATTTCAAGTTAAAACATGTTTCCATTATTTGTGAATCTTATGTCGACCATCATATGTTTCCCATAAAGATCTTTTATCAATTATAACACCATCAAATATTTCATGCCAAAAAGTAATTGATTGACTGCTGTATTGTTCTCAGTAATGAGGGCGAGAAAAAGATTAGGAACACCTACGTCTTCGAGTTTCTTGTTGGGCTGCTGTTGAAGAAGCAGAAGGTGAATCTGTTCTTGTTGCTTCTTGTAAAACTCCTTCAGATGCTGCTTGAAAAATGGCAACAATCATCGTCAATGTGTTCATAATGTACATTCAACTTGACAAACTTGATTAAAAACACACTAACGGGGGGTTAGATTCTCTTGTCTCTTGATAAAGAGGTCAGACAAGTTTTTTTTTCAGTTACTGTACCACCCATATGTCAGTTAATACAATATTGTGGTATAATTTCATAATTATTCTTGCTTGAGGACAATCAACCTTAGCAAGTACACAGTGGGAGCGCCTTAATATGGAAAGCTGAATGAACACTCGCCACACCCTTCTTTACTTTTAAATACACCTGTGTTGTTCCTGCTAGGACAAGTCAAAATGTCTCCGAATGGCGGAAACAAGTAGAAGGTGAATGTTGCCTAGCTGCTGAGTTGAGGGCAACGAATCACATTCTCTTCATACGTGTCACAGTGACAGTGACGAGCTCGTACAGACACATTAAACAAAATAATGTTTCCTAACCTAATTAGCCTTTTTTTTTTTTACATTACCTACACGTTATCTTAGAGGTATAATTAAATAAATTGGTGCTAATTTTACAATTTTCTCCTTACAGTTTGTGCTTTTGCTTAAGTTAGCTAGTTTGCCTTCATTATCCAATAACTATGAGTTTGCCAAAGCTGTACCCCTCTATTGTCTTAGCTATATAGCTATTTTATCCAAAAGTCAACTTTGGCAGACAAATCAAATCCATTTATGACACGTAAGGTAACTAGTTAATGGACTTATGGCCAATGCAAATGCTGTCCATCCATTTAGTTACAGTACTCAATTTAAATTGTTTTTAAATCAGTGGGTACAAGTTGAATATTTATGATATGATATTGAATGAATACCTGCTGGAGCATGATTGCTTGTTGCTTCTGCTGGATCAGAGCCTGCACCTGGTTGTGGGAAAGAAGGTGCTGCAGCTGCTGAGGGGCCATCATAGCCAAGAGAGCCTTGAAGAGGACGAAGGACAAAATGTCACAGGTCTGCAGTCTGCACCGCGAGCGGCATTGAGCGCCGCACAAAGCAAGTGTCAGGTGTTAAATAGTAATAACGTCCAATGGAAAATCCCTCCAATCCAATTACAAACAGTGCTGTCAACCTTTTGTGAACATCATTATGCTGGATTGTGTCATTGACCCTAAATGAGATGGGAGACCAGTTAATTAGCAACACAATTACATGCTTGTTGTGACTCTGAGTAGAAGTGTATGGGTATTATAAGAGGCAAACCATCCACGGAATAATAACCGATCTGCGCCGTCACTGGTCGGGCGACAACAACAAGCGTCATTGACTGCTTTTGTATTCAGATCTCAAGCAACATATTCAGAGTTTTCTGTCACTAACTTTGTTTTTGTAAGCTTATTCTGAATTGTGTGGGAACATTTCGGAACGCTTAAAACACGTCTGTTTCCAAAAGACAACTTGTTACTAGGTAACAGGTGATGGAGCAACCTCGAAAGGCCAGCCGCTCACAAGCCAGGAGGGGGGCGAGGATCAATGCTTTTAGAAACATGTAACTGAAGGAAATGACCACACGTGAACAGATAAATTTATTATATAGTTGCTTTATTGTGACGCTCTATAGGTCGGTGCATTCGTTTTTTTATGGATTGGACGTTGCAAAGCAAATTATCAGCAGATGAAAGTCCTTTGTCTTTTATTATTTAAGAAAACCAGTCATGAATTTCAGTATTTGCGGGTTGAAGAATTTTGTTTTTCTTGACTTGACTCATAGACAATGATAACGTTATGATATTTAATTACAAGACTTTACTGTACAGTGCGGATGTTTGTTGTATTGCAGTTAAATTTTGTACGTTCATGAGTTGCGTGCCTTTTTAAGTCTATATATAGTCTGAAGGAAACTAAAAGGAAAGAGCAGAGCAAAACGGGCGAGATGAGAGACCAGACTGGAGGAAACCCTTTGGAGATGTTCATTGTCTTGGTTGTTTCCTTGATCCCCCAGATTAAGATTCCTGTTATGGAATCTCAACAGACAACCGTAAAATGATTTTGTTCCATGCTTATTTGCCGTTCACTTGCATCTGTTTGGCCTGGGTCTGTAGACAATTATTCCTCCCAGGCTCTGACTCACAAACTAATAATGGAGGACAAACAGAGTTCTGCGTGTCAACTCCCAACGCGGATCAGAACTCGTATTAAATTCCCGCCACTGTCAACAGAGCTGAGTTGCAGTGTAGGAGGATGAAGATACCTGTTTTTGGTGGAGGCTCTGCCAGATTTCATCGCTGGCTCCGCTGCAGGAGTCCCCATTAGCTGCTCTCTGTCCAGCGCTGCTGTCTGTATGGCTGAGGAGGCTGCTGGCCGGGGTTTGACGGGCTGTGGCTGGACTGAGGGGGGACTCAGGCATCCCGTCTCAGGTCCTAAATGAGAACAGACATCATTAAATAAGACTTAAGCATTCAGCATTATTGCTAAATCACACAAGTCTGTATAGACTGCTTTATAAACACGGCATGATAGAAAACTCATTAAAAAAAATACCAACAATGAGGTTCTGGCTAAAAGGTTTCTTGGCACAATTTAAAGACTATATACTTCCAAAAATTCAAATTTCCGAACAAAATCATTATCAAAAACTCCTGCATTACATTGCATTTTTTTTTCTTTTTTTGTGACTTCTAAACAATATGACATGCATCTGCCCCTAACTTCAAACACATGACTCTGAATGGGTTTTTTTTTTTTAAAAAAAAGGGAAAAACGTGCCTACAAGAAAGAGTAGTTTTAAAATACGGACAATAGTGCTACTTCTGAAAGTGAGTGGGAGTTTTAACTTTCTTCCACAGCGTTAAAGCTACGTACCGTTAAGATGAATAGCTGAATGCAGAGCAGAGCAGCCAGGCAGGAGCTGACGTCTCCCGAGTCCTGCAGTTTGGAGTGAGGATGGGAGAGAACTGATGGAGTTGCGTGTCTACCTGAGAGGGAGGAGTCACAGAGAGACTGAATCAGGCAGCGAGAGAAGCAGCTCATCACCAGGATGTGAAAACACAGGAATTTCATTCTTAACTAATCAGCTCATTTTATCAAGGCTTAAGAGTCACAATGCGTACATGGTTCATGGTGACGGTAGCAGGTCCTCCACAGTTTGCACTGGTCAATAAGTGTTGCTTCTACAATAATGTAAAAGTATTGTTTATATTATATCTTAACATATAGACAAAACATTTGCAGCCACTTCTTTTCTTTGTTGATGCGCTGGTACACAAAGCAACAAAAAGAGAAACATAACAAAACAAATACCTCAAAATAAGCACTATTTATTTTCTTTCATGATTAAAACAAAGGGTTTTGTCTTTGAGCAAAGATGTCAGTGACTTTATTTAGATATGCAATATCGACAGGTTTTGAACAAATGAAAGAACTCTGCGGCTACACAACTGTCAAACTGTTATCAAAGGGCTATTTACAGTGGTGTCTGTGCTTGTATTTGATTAGCATATCAGTACATCCGTTAAAAAACAAATGAAGTGTTTTAATTTTGGCTGCTGGTAAGCGAAGCATCCCCTAGAGTGTAAAAACTGAGCACAGGTCTGTTGAATTAAAGATATCTGAAATGACTCTGACGTGTTAAACATAGTACAGGACATGTCTGCACTTGTCACCTCTCTGCATTTTATCTTCAGGATTTTTATTCTCTTACTCTGTTTAATACTTTGTGATTGATTATTTTTCCACATTTATCACACTCACATACAAATTTCTTATAGCTAATGTCACTGGCTGACTACGAGTTCTGTACACGATTAATACCATCAAGAGTAATTATACTTTTGAGACATAAGGAGAATATTGTGGTAAAAACAAAAACAAGATGATTATATTCTTTTATACTTTTGCACAGACAAATGTCACGGCATTAGAATAGGGAAATAACATTGCATAACTACAAATATGCACAACAACAATGAAGGCAAATACATGTTAAAGATCAAGCATGTAAATGTACGAAATGTAGTTATGATGTATTTAAGGCAGAAACCAATATATACCTTCTCTAGGAAAAAAAAAAAGAAAGAGAAGCAGGACAGACCTGAAGGCAATTAATGATTAAATTGTAGATATTGATACCAAGGTAACTTTCTGCCACCTACTGGATTAGTATTTACCTGCCCTCCAGATTTTATTGTAAAAACACTGTAATAAACAAATATATATTTGTTCTGTATATATTAGACAGCAAAGACATTTGCATCCCTGGTTCCACTCTTCACTACAATGTTTTAATAACAATGAGGATTAGAAGCAAACTTTGGGAGGTAAAGACTTTTCACTCTCTAATAACTGGAGAAACACACCAGCACATAGGAAACCTGACTGCCTGTACTTGTGGCGTCATGAGCCTACTGCCATATGACTCTTTCACGCCTGGAAGTACTAAGTCATTCACATGCCAGCAGCACAGTCTGGAGGTCGTGGGTTGACTTATGCGGCCTCCCCCAGCTGTAGGCCTCCTATATGAGTCTGGCTGGTTCATCCAGCTGGGGGACTGTACCCAGCCTGCATTGACCCTCCAAGGTTGATAGTGCGGTTGAGTCCAATCCGACAGACTTTGATACCAACGGGGTTCCTGCAGAGGGCAACATGGTTCCACACAAGCCAGCGATCTGGTCTCATAGAACCTCCTCAATAAGCAGCTGGTGTGTATCCAAGTCGGACTCCATGCTTCATCACATCGCTCCCTCTTCCTCCTCCCCCTGGCCCTCCTGTAACGCCTGAAGTTTCCCTGCTGGAAGTCAGTCTGGTGAGCTTGATGAACACCCCAGTAGTGCCCCCGACCGTCCTCACAGCGGCTCACCTTCACGAAACAGTCATTGACTGACAAGCTGTGCCGGACACTGTTCCTCCAGCCTGGACCCCGGCTCCTGAGGTAGGGGAACTGCTCCTCCATTGCTCTGTAGATGGACGCCAGGTTGAGCTTGTGGGAGGGGGAGGCTAGGATGACTGTGGCAATGAGCGCAATGTAGGTGAGGGAGGGCTTGGAGAGGAGATGAGTGCCCTCGGAGGAGGGATAATCTGAGCAGGGCATCATGTTGCTTGGATCGGTGAGAATTCTGCCTTTGACGTCTGTTGATGCAACCATTTCCTCTGCACTAATTTCTCTACAGTTTTCTTCTGACGCATTTATGAAATCACATCCTGCCTTTTCGTCTTTCATGTTGGAAACGTCGCTGAGATGTTGGTCTTCCTTTCTCTGCATTTATTTTTTACCTTTACCATGACATTTAAGTCCTTGCACTGCACTGAAATTCAAAGAATCCTGTCTGCATTAGATCCCACCTCTTCCGACAGTTTGCTTCTTTCCTGTTAGGGTAAATGCTGGACAAAAATTCCAACAGTCTTTGCATGCTTTTATACTAATCATATCCCCTTGGACTTTACAAACACAGCACTCTTACTCACCGTAGAAATATGTTTTGTATTTGCTCAGTAAGATTAAGGACTAACCATTTTGGTCATGGCTTTGGCCAGACATGCCCCTTCGTCACAGCTGGGAGATAAAAAAACGGATGTTCGAACGCAATGCATAACTGTAAACTATATAATTCCGGTATCTGCACATAGATCTTGATATACTGTAGCAGATTAAAAATGTTATGTTCATATAATACTTATTGACAGGTTTCTGTGGTTATTGCACAATTGGAGAGACAGCAATTGGTCTGTGAAAATTATTTTTTTAAGCCTAAAAAGGCCATTTGTACTGCTCACATGATAACATTTTGGCGAAAACACAAAAATCATCGATGGCAAATCTCTCTTTCAAAGTGTTAAAACTCTTCAAGGAACAATTAGTTTAGCCAAAACCGTCAGACACTGGGGTAGTCCTGCAGTAAGACAACCTACTGTATGTTAATGCTCAGCTTCAAAGAAACTGCTGGATGATATTTTCATCCTCCCTAGATTTAGACTACTCTACATAGTTTAAGTCCCTTCTGGCCTATTTATAGTTCTGGGCCTAGCAACAATGTCATCTGTAACTTGACTCCATCTGTTAAGTCAGAGCATGTTGAATGTCAGTTGCCAGAAGCAGAAGCACTGCAGTTCATTTCCCACAGACAAAGATAGCCTCATGGAGTTTGTGGGAGAACCAAGACCCTCTGGGGCCTGTGGCCTCTTGGGAGTGCCAGTCCAAAGCACCTTGGACCTGGACCTGGACCTGGACGACGATGAGGGTGAAGTGGTGATCGGTATTAGGCCTAAATCCTCTCCACTGCCCCGGAGAAAGAGCTCTGCCTCTGAAGAGGACTCGGAACCCGGGCCGCCCCTGTGTGGCTCCAGGAGAGTGTCCTTCGCAGACGCCAAAGGGCTCAGTTTGGTGCAAGTGAAGGAGTTCGACACTTGGGATGTACCCAATTTGCCAGGGTATGACACTCCAGAGAGCAAAGGTAAAGATGCAGAGGAATACTTCCTTTCTCCTCTCACTTTCTCTGTTCCTTTATCTACTGAGGAGCTGTTAAATAAAGTCCACGAGCAGAAAGTGGAGTTGGAGACGATTGAATTAATTCCAGGGACCACAATACTGAAAGGAGTTATCCGTGTCCTCAACGTCTCCTTCCTTAAAGCGGTATATGTCCGAACCACTTTGGACTCGTGGTCCAGCCACTTCGATCTCCTGGCTGAATACGTCCCCGGTTCTAGTGAAAGTCTGACAGACTGTTTCTCCTTCAAGCTTACTTTAGTACCCCCATTCGGGGAGCAGGGTGCCAGGGTTGACTTTTGTGTGCGGTATGAGACTCCTGTGGGCACATTCTGGGCCAACAATAACAACAGGAACTACGTGATGTTCTGTCACCAGAGAGTTAAAAGGAGTAAAGAGAAGCCAAGGAGGGAAAATTTTAACAAGAAAAGCTGCCTGAAGACTATAGGGTGAGCATATGTTGTGTTTCACTGATGTTTTTTGAAGGCCAATACTGATGATGTTTTAGAAACAATTCATTGTCAGGGGAAACGCCCCAAGTCATCATGCCTTAGACTGATCAATTTAATTAATTAGCCTGACCAAAATTTAAATTGTTGTGGCAATTATTCTATGAAAGATGTCCCTTTTCTAATGGCCTTGAGCTCACTATGAAGTTTCAAGCCACATTGACCAGCCAGTCAGATTAAATTAGCTTTGACTAGGTGAGGTGTGCAATTTTGTTTTAGCAAATCATTTCATGTAACTGGTGCAAAAATCCACTGTAATATCACTGTATAGATAATCTAGTATGATAGATTGACAATATTGTGGTAAGGTGTAACTTTATCCAACCAAAGTTATGAAAATCCAACATACAATATCCAACATACATGATCACATCTTTCACTGATAAACACCATCATCAAGAAATATTGGAAATATTTTTTTCAAATTCAACGAATAATGTATATCAACAATGTCACCTACAGTTCACAGAACTATATGAGACAAACAGGAAAATGAAGTCTAACTCATAACTTATCAAATTATATGTATTCACAGTCACAACCTTTCAAGTGTGGAAATCACTTCAGCAGTGGAAAATCCGTCTTCGGAAAATATATCAAAAGGTGAACTTTTCTTAACTGCAAAATAAATATCATTGTGCATTTGAAAAAGCACGGCTGTAATGGTGAAACCTGCTCTAAATGTAAAATGTTCTGTTTCTTCAGATGTGTCGAAACATGAAGAGAAATTGGACACTATAATACCAAAGCAAATGTCTGATGACAAATCGGGAACATCGGACGAAAGTGAAAAGAAATTACTGGTGAGTAAAAAAACTCGGCAATTTCTTTATTTTCCGATGAAACCTCTGACTTTATATAAACATGAATAACGTAAGAGCTCCCCAAAAATGAAGAATAAATTACCTTGATCACCCCCTATTGGTGGGCTGCAATATAGGCTACAATATCGGTTCATGGGCTAAACTAAAAAACTCAGGTACCAGTACAACTGATTTTTTTTACGAAGATGCGTTCTGTCTGTATTTCTGTCTATATGTTTTGTTTTATCTTAATCACACTATGTTTAACTATGTTTAAGAGTTGACAATAGAACCCTGCTCATGATTAATGTCTTTGATAAAATAGTTTGGGCTTCGGAGCGAGGGCAGAAGTGTTGTCCATCTTTATGTACGTGAATGGTTAAACATATAAACCAAGACAAAACAGTACACTTCAATAATTCATAGTACGGGGAGTTCTAGATTTTTTGGAGATTATGTAATTATTCTGAAACCTTTAATGCTTATCATAAATAGCAAATGTTTTTTGGTTGTTAAATTACTTATTTTAAAATTGACTTGACAGTTTTATGGGGCTTAAAGACATCATGTGGGACTATGAGGTCCCGGCAGAACAGAAAACTTAACTTGACCCCTGGTGTGGGCTCTCAAGAGAATGTCATATGACCAGGACTTGAGTAGCACCAATGTAACATAATGCACTGAGTACTGAAATGTCACTCAGTGCCTGACTTGCACTTCCAATGTCTCGTATTTTGTGTCATGTGATTTTCATACTATTTTTATTCATTTATTGTGTTATATTTAAATCAAAGATGCAGTTGAGGGTGGACAGTGTTTAATCTGAGCAGGGGGCTGTGTGACTTTAAATGTCATGTGAGCAAACTGTAATGGATTTGTTGATGCTGAACAGGCTGAAAGCCAATGGAACAACAGCCAGAGAAATCGCAGAAAGGCTGCACAGATGGCTCGGTTGAAGGACTACTTTGCCCAAAGAGCTGGAGCAGAAAATGAGACGGAAGGAGATGAATCACCTCCACAAGCCAAAGAGCCAGTTCAAGAACCCCCCACAGAGGAAAAACACTCAGATGTGCAATCATATCCTGAGCAGTGCAACAAATCAGAGGATCCTCCATTTGTTGCTGGATCTCTGGTAACATGCAATTTACCCATCCTGGATGCTGCACATGATAAGTCAGCTGCACATGACTACATGTCTAGTAGTGAGCCAGAGAAATCTGAGAGCTCCAGTTCGGTCAGCATGTCCACATTAACAGGAGGTGAGAGTGCCGCTGATATCCGAAACAACCCCTCCCGTCCACATAATGCTCATGTTCCTGCAGAATGCCAAGCTATCAACCTGTCTGCCTCCATACCTGAGGACAGCAGTCAAGATATGAGCCATGAATGTATCAGCAACACTGCAGCCGAACCGGTTGACGCTGTTGTTTCAGCAGGGAGCAGTGAAAGTCTTGTTAGCACGAGCAGCAGTTTCACATTTGGAACAGCGGTGGCTCCACTGTACCAACAGCTGTTTGGTAGGGAGGGAAGTGAAAGCCAGAGCGTGGACGGGGGAAATCCAGTGCCGACGACATTAAATGCTAGAGGCTCCACTCAAAGTCACCCTCACTCTGATGAAAGAGAGACCGGTGGCACAGTTCCAACAGATGCTAGAGGTAACAAGGACAGAGTTCATGGAAGTGTGATAAAGACTGAGGACTTAAAGCAAGGACGCTTACAAGCCACTGTGAAGAGTCCTCACACTGAAGAAAAAGAAATAAGTTTTAGCGTGACAGAAAATCACATCCTAGGCCATGCAGATATACTTTCAGTGCAGAGCAGCACTAATATATCTGTTGCTTTAGAAGATGCAGTAGCACATCCGCACACTGTGAACACTTTAGATGCAGATTCGTCAAATCCAAAAATACCAGCTGAGACTTTACATCCCCGGGGTGAAGCACAGGAAGACGATGTAACCCATGACCTCCAAAGCCGAACCACAGCCAAAACAGCAGATCCTCAACCACCACAGGATGCGCGTGCACAAATTCAAACCTATCCACGTGAAACACACGCGCAAAGTGAAAAAGAAGCCAGGAGCAGTCTAGAAACATCATCTCTGTCATGTCAGCCTTCACAGAGAGTAACAGAATGTGTTAGTGATGAGGCAGACCAGCAGAACAGCAATAAGTCTGTTCCTCATATATCTCAAAATGAAACTCATTATGTGGACGCAGAAAACACAGAGGCCACGATAAGTAACAACATACATGGTGACACAAGTGTCAAACTCAAAGATGAAGACACTTTAGCATGTGAAGAACTTACTGTTTCTGAAGAAATCCAGCACCATGAAATCGAGACTGTTGTCTCCAAAGAGGAGGATTTTTGTCCATCAGACACCACTGAGGTAAAAAATTGGGAAAGGATGGTTGAAGAAGAGGAGACAAACTTATTAACAGATGGGGAGGAAAGTCAGGCAGTGGGTCTAGAGGATATTGAAATACGGGAGGAAGACGATGGAGAGCAGTTGAATGATGCAGGGCAAGAGACAGCATCAGAAAATAAAAACACAAGAGATATGGAAAAAGAGAAAACGGCTGCTAAAACGGTCAGGGCGATCACTGCTGCAAGGCTGAAAGAAAACAAGACTGAGGATGCAGATCTCTCACAGGGCGAACATAGGAAGGGAGAGGGGGGAAATTGGGAGATTATGATCATAAAAGACGACGTTGAGAAAAAATTAATGGCTTTGGAAACAGCAGAGAAAGCTGCAGAGGGCAAAATAGCTGAAGAAAGTGATACAGAGAAAAAAGATGACCAGGAGGAGATAGAAAAAGATTTTGCAGAGATGCATAAGATCAGTATTGGAGGGACAAATGTTCAGGAGGAAGAAGAAGAGATAATGGGGGAGGAAGAAATGGAAATAGACTTGCAAAATGGAGATGAGGCAAGCGTGGAGTGCAAAGATCAGGTAAAAATGAGGAAGGAAAATGTAGAAGAGGAGATTCCAGATTACAAGGACGACATTTTAGCTTATGAAAAGTCGTCGATTGTGGACCTAGAATCAGAGCGCATGACAACAGGGGACAAGGTAAATGAAGCGGGGTGCTCTGAGGAGAGGTTAGACACTACAGAAAGCAATCCTGAGAATGATTTATCCGCTCCAGCTGATGATGTGCACGACAGTGGAGTAAGTCGCACAGAAAACACGGCACAAGAGCAAAATGCACTCATGAAAATTCAAACGCATCTTCACAACAATGTGAATGGCACACATGACCCATCACAAGCTGTGAGGGATGAGACCAAACGTTCGGCCGCGGAGGGAGGGCCAGGCGCTTTGGAAGACGAGCCTGAGAGCGAGCAACTGAGCCAGGACAGCAGATCGTCAGGATCTGACTCGGATGATGAGGTGGAGCTTTACATGCACTGCCTGAGGGCTGTTCACGCCGGGCCACAGGCCCACAAAGACAGGGACAGAGACGCAGGTTCTGGCCTAGGCAAAAGTGTGGGCAGAAGCAAACCGCTGTCCACACCCATGCCGTCCATCAGCGAGTCTGTGGATGAGGAACAGCCGCTCAGCTGCCTTCAGGAGAGTCATAAGGAAACAGAGACAGCAGACATTCAAACCATAGCTGCAGCTCTGCCAGCATCAAGTGGACAGGGAAGCATCAGCAGAAAGGTTTCATGGTGGATGGACAGCTTTTATTGCGGGAAAACATTGCTCTATGCCACCTTGTTAGTGTTGTTCGCCATTGTAGCCTACAATTATGATTTTCTGGCCTGTTTTGGGCTCTATGTAATATCAGTGATTTGGCTCTGCTGTCAAGGTGAGAAGCCGCCAGTTAAAAACAACAGAACAGGTTGAATTAAGATAGGGATAGATAGGGATTGAGATGACTTTATTAATCCCCGTGGGAAATGAATTCGTGACAGCAGCAAGGATGTTCAGTGTTAACTTTTAAAAACTTTCTGAGTGAACATGATCTGGATAGCACCTACGATGCTCTGTACGTTTTTGCCCTGTACAGACCAGCAAAATGAACATTTTCCTGTTTGTTTTGGCCTTTTGTCCCCATTGCAGATGGCATTTTAGGTCACTAAAAACAGGGATTTTGAAGAAAAAACAAGACAAAAAACCAGAGAAGAATATCCATGTAGATTATCCATATTAGTGTTTAAAAGGCTTGAATAGACTTATGCTTTCCCTTTTGTTATTACACCACAATATGACATTTTACTTCATCCAGGGATATTTGAATATTGATATCTATATTGATATTTATGTATATTTCCTATGGGAGGAGGTTTACTCTCTGTTGTTGAGTATGAGCTAGTTCCCTTTGTGCTTCACTGTCCACGAAGCGTAGACTCAGACAACAGGCTGCGGACCACTGCTCACACTATTTGTTTCTGCAGAGCGTTAATACATTCTTGAAGTGTGAATGAAGCCCATCAGTGCGCTGTGCTTATTGGGGCATCCTAAGAATAATTCTGTTTGTGTAGGGTAGCTTACATTTAGCTTGTCTGGGATTGATGAATTATACCACAGGCAAAAATTCCAACGCCCCTAACGCCTCTTTTTATTCCTATTAGTGTCCATAGCACTGACAGACTACCTATAACCATCTCACAGAAGGAAAAGGCAGTTTCCGAAAGTAAATATCCACCTGTTACAGCTGAGACAAGACTTCACTCTATAAGATTAAAGCACTATTTCAGAGCTGCTAGTTGAGCTTTAGAGCTTAATGCAAACTTTGGCACGCTAACTGTTGTCAAGGGCATCCAATGTTGATTATGCTTATCATTTTAAGCATGTTGCCATTGTAGCACAATGACATTAGTACTTAAGAAAGATGAGGCTGATGAGAATGCTATTTGTGGTGAAAATATCTGGTCGTAAACCAAGGGAGTGTACAAATGACACTGACCAGATTGTGCTGCTAGCCGCAAAGGTGATCACCAATGTTATTAAAGTACATGAAATCAGAACTTGATCCATCCAATAGCTGTTGTGACATTTCTGTCTGGACCCTATATGGTCTGGACCAAATTGGTGGACCAACATACTGGTAGCCATTTTTATTAATGTGCTGGTTGGGCTAAATCTGGGTTCAAATAGGACATTTTTCTGTAATCGGACTGCTAAAGCCACAGCATGGTTAATATATTTGAAAGTAATGTTACGTCTAAAATGTCTAAGAGCCTGCAGGTGATATTTAATGTTTTGCAAAAAGAAAAAAAGAATGCCATCAGAGGTATGTAATGTCACACATCTGTGGTCATAACCTCAAACTCTACAAGAATGCAGGAACCTCAATCTGACCTAACACTTTGGACTCTTATTTGTGTTTCTGGTGTGTTGAAATGTTTTTTTGTTTTGTTTTTTTTTTTGTTTTTTTATCTCTGTTTCATTCTGGTTAAATCGGGTATCTTCTTATCACCACTTATCAGTATCAAAATATGTCTGGCATCAAAGTGGCCAACAGAACCTGTGCTCTCAGACTGAGATGTCATGAATGGACATTTTAAAGGTACAGCCTGAAAATGAAGATTTACACATGAATAAACTGCACTAGAAGTCAGTTGTTTTGTAAGGATTATTCCTAATTTTGTTCTGCCCTTTTTTTTATCTGTGGGAGACAACACCTGACTTCCAAGGTTGGTCCAAATGGAAGACAAACCAGATCCATGTGCAAAGGTGACATCCTGCCTTTAGTGTAATAAATCCAGTTGGGCTGAGGAGTTGTCCTGCTTTCAATGCCTTTTTTAAGCATTTGAGCACTTTGTCTCAGAATGAACTAGTCAAACCACGTTGCTGGTGGCCTGGCCTTCCTGCTCCCTCTCTGAACTTTGGCTTTTAGCTGCAGTGTTTTGAACTGGAAGCAGCTGCAGTAGCATGTGTGCCAGGGAAAGTCTGTGCAGTCCACTGTGTGAAGCTTAGCACACGATACGTAAACAAGAGCCACCAAAAGAAACACAAAAACATTCTTGGCAGGTCACTCCATTTCCCCCCCTTTTTTCTGGAAATCTGAGTTGAGTCTCTCTGTCTTTAGAGGTCCTACATAAGACCAAGATGTTTTAAAGATAAGTATCAGACATCTTCTAACACCTCTTCTAACCAGTCAATATGGCCATGTAACGTATTTAATTTTGTAAACAATGACCCTGGTGCTTAAGCCGAAATAGCTAGTAGGCAACCCACCGAAAAAACCCATGAGAGCAAACAATAACAGTTATTTTATTTAAGCTTTGCAGGCGGGGCTCGTTTTGGTGACTCATCATCGGAGCATTTTGGCTGACCTCTTGGACTACATATTCTGATAACAATGGTGGCTATTGCAGAGACACCCATCTGTCTTCACATACACACTACTGGATATCTGTTCGACCCATTTAAGAACTTTTATTATATAAAGCAGAAATTCGGCAAATGTGATAAGAGTGCACAGATCAAAGTTTAAGTTAGTGTTTCATAGCTAGCGGTGGTGCTGTTTTTCTACATAATGAGAGAGAAGTTTATATACCTAAATACTAACTTGAAAATGTAATGTTCTGACCCATAATTTCTCTTATAGTGTGAGATTCAAATTACATAAACCCCCCCCAATTAATAGCTTGAAAGAATCAGGCCTTCATAATTTCCTTCAACAAGATTTTCTTGTAAGACCTCACATGATGTGATATTCTGGGCCCATTATGTGTTCATCAACATTCACCATCACAGAGTCCTCTAATCCTCTTTGAAAATGAATATTAAAGAGGCCGAAAACTTGTGTTGTTTCAACAGGGCGGGAATGAATAATTTGGAACGGATACAAATAAACAAAACAGATTCTCAGAATCGCGACAGTGATGCAGAAAACATTTTTTTTTTATTAAAAACTTTTAATGTCCAGACCACAGTTGTTACAAAGGATCCCTTGTATGTCTTTCATGCATTATCCAGCGCTCCTGGACACTTACAACAACATTATTTAAGTGTCTCTTTTCACTGTCCTGAGCAGAACAAAACATCATGTTTGTGTGCACTCTCACTTCCCCAAATCTATTGCGCAATCCACATACTCTTTCTGGGCCTAATATGATTATCTCACTTACTGAGCACTTAGCCAAACGTCTTTGCTGTGTAGCCGTAGCCAATCCGTGCCAAGTCACTGCAGGCTGTACTAATCATTTGAAGGGGCAGCTTTTAGGACAAAGGTCAAAGGTGGAGGAACCTAACTGATTTATATGATATATAGTGTTGGTTAAATTAAGTGGTTGAATGGTTGAAATGAGTACTTTAGTTGTTGCATGAAACAACTAGGTCTAATCATTTTATCTTATGGATAAAAATAAATTTAAAAGTATTGCAATGTGATTTAAAGAGTCCTTTAAGTATGTTGTACAGCACGCCATTTCGTTTTCAAATGGACTTACAATTGTTGAATTTACAATAGTAGAACAGGGGCAAGGTACACAGTAGAAGTAACCTACGTGTGGCATTTTCAAGGATTTAACAGTTTTAGTGTCACATACAGTATAATTAGTATAATGCAAATGCTATGAGGAAAAGATACTATAAAAGATGTTTCAAGGACCGGACTGCAAAAAGTAATTACAGTACAAAGACAAAGACAAAGATAAAAAGAGGTATAACAAGTAATAATGTGTAAGAAGATAAATAAACGTATGGAATAAAGGAAGAACTTAACTAAATGATAAAGTACCCTAATAAAGTACCCTATACATTCTTTAGATATAAATTTGACTGTATTCATAATTTATTTAACCAAAGCAACCTCTTTGGAAACTATTTACGTAACCTTTAGGAGAACTTCATGACGTCTGGGATTTACAAAGTGACCATAAACGCCCCATGGTACGTACACAGGCTCAGGTAAGCGTCCGGCCCTGTGATTGGACGACGGATTGTCAGTTCTGCGGCATGTCTGTCAAAGTCAACCAATCAGCGAGCTCGTTGTTGGCCCGTGCGCCGGATCGCCGGTCAGTTCGCAGCTGGGTAAAGGGAAGCCACTGACTTGGCAGAGGCACCAGCGACAGTACTATGGACCTCAGGGATAATGTCGAGACGGGAGAGACGGAAAACCACCTGGAGCTCTTTTACTTTCCGATTCCGGACGAGGCGCCGTGCAAGAGGGAGCAGGAGAAACTGTCGGGAGTCGTCAAAAACCTCCACAGAAAACTGCGCAGGAAATACAGAGAGGGTAGGCAGCGTCGGTGGGCCCCCCTGTTCCTCCGCAGACCTGCAGCTCACTTGCTAATACTTCACGTTAGCTCCAGCGTTTTTATGTCATTTTTATGTCACACGGGATCCCGGCCGAGCCGAGGCGAGCCTCTCCTCTCCTCTCCGCTCGCCGACCTAAACGTCGCCCCCTCCTCGCTAACGGTGTGAGCCGAGCGAGCTCGGTGGTTGTTATTGAGGCAGCCTGGCCGCGGTCAGCTAGTCTGGGTCCATCTGGCTCGCGAGGCCTTTAAAGCTGCTTACCAGCTACATTACAAACATCATGAAAAACCACTGTCAACGTGCATTATTGCTCTTTAGCAACCGGTGGACGGACAGCGGAGACTTTTAACAGGTCACCAATGCAGCCGACTACTGTGAATGACTTATTATTGTTTCGTCTTTGCTAATATATGGCTCTGTGCACTGACCAAATATTTTGTTACCACCAATTTAGTTTCTTGTGCTGAGGGATCGTGTAAAGACAGCAAAACACACACAGTTTTGTTGGTTCTAAAGTAGCTCAGCTGTCAAACTGCAGGAAAGTATATGAAAGGGCTGGCAAGCGTTGGTATTAAGAGAGGGGATGATGTGTTCACAGTTCACCTTTTGCCTGGCAACACAGGTGGCACAATATGCCATAAACTTAGGAACATAGAATATATCATAATATGCAGGCATTCATGACAAATTGTCATTTCTCATGTCATTTTTGACATGATCTGTCAGGGGCGGCTGGCAGAAATGTCACACTGAGAATCTGAGAGAGTGATGCTTTTTTTCCTCTTTGTTTCAGCTTAGCTCAAACAAAATGATGTTGGATGCTACGCGAGGATGGATTTTTCTTCTGCTTTTGCCACTTTTGGCAAGTCTATATATGGCTAAAAGTAACCACAAAGTTAGCACATTTTGCTGTTTTGCCGAGAATGATTTTTTTTTTTTCTTCAGGCGAAGCTCCAGATGTAGAAGATAAGATGTAACTGCTTCAGTAAAAACCGCATGTAACCGCAAAATGAAATTAGCAAGACCATAATCCACTTTTCTGAGAGCCAAACCAAATTCAGCTTTATTTTTCTCACATGCTCCAGGGATGGAAACAAAAAGAGAAAAACACAAGTGGATCTTTGAAAGACTTGATTGCTACATTCATCAGCAGCTGTCCCCCTTTCTTATATTGAGTCAATCTGCATTCGAGCATGATGTAAAAGAGGAAGTTTGGAAAAAACCTCTCATAAGACTTCAACACTGGAAAATTACAAAAAAGAAATTTCCTTTGCAGCAATGAGCAATTTATTGTACCAAGAGACTTGAAAGTTGACGATTGTAGTTTGTAGTTCCTACCAGCAAATGCCAGGGTTTAAAACCTCGCTTCACTTCCTACCCACACAGAGGCTTTGTGTTGTTGATGCTCTCGTTTTCTAGCTCTGAGGAAACGCATAGTCCTGCTGGAGGCTGTGTGGGAGGGCCACACAAAAAGGCACATTCGACACAGCAGGTGCAACATCATTATCCCGACACAAGAACCTGGCATCGTTTCATTAGCTTGTAACTAGCTGAACTACAGCCAACCGTTTCTAGGCTACTAGTTTTATTCCACTTTGCAAGTATAAAAGCCTCAAATATCCAGGAATAGGTGGCCTCGTGCCTGAATAACTGGTGTTCCATTCAATCTCAACCAAAACGGCATAAATGAGTTTTAGTATTATTTTGGGCACATAATGTTGTTATTCGTTTTGTGTCGTCACTGTTCCATTTTTTAACAGACATAACCATACAGTTGTGTTTGAAACCAATACTGGATCAAGCAGGTTGTGAAACAACTTGTCCAATAAGAAAAATGCTCAGAGTGAAATAAACAAGTTCTTTTTTTTTTTTATGGCACCTCATGATTGCCTAATAGTGAAGGCTTGGCTATAATAAGTGGTCACGCTTCCAGAGCGCAGTTCACCAACCACTCATGCTGTTTTCCTTTCACTTGTGAAAATCTGATAACGTTTTTCTCCTCGTGGTCATGGGATTGTCCACACTACAAGCTATAAGCTTCTGAGAAGCTCTGAAATGTGTTTAAAGGGTTTTTTGGAGTTTTACTAGCTTTCTTAGTTCTGCCCTCAATTAATGTGTTTTTTCCTAAGTGGGTGACTTTGACAAGATCTGGCGTGAGCACTGCGAGGATGAACAGACGCTGAGCGAGTATGCCCTTGCCATGAAGAATCTTGCGGACAACCACTGGACGAAACAGTGCGAAGGAGAAGGCCGCATTGAATGGTGTCGCAGGTACATGTTTAAACGTCTTGCAGCGTCTTTTAGCTGCGGTGCTGAACTAAAACATGGAGGATTTCGATTCTACTTCCACAGTGTCTGCCAAGAGTACTTTCTGGATGGAGGGATGAAAAGAATGTTGGAAAAGGATGAGAAAAGTGCCAAGCTTAGTATGGCTCCGAATGCATCACCTGTACCTGCTCAACCGTACAGCACCATCCCCAGGTGAGTTCCACCATGAACCCCCGCTTCAATAAACATGGAATCAACAAAGGAATCTCTGTCTGTTCCTTACATACCGCAAAAACCGCTCAGTGGATTGACTTCCGACCCGGCAGGTGCGCTGCTGATGACCCGAGGATGTCTGGACGTGCGTGGTGCCTCATATTTAGAAATATTTTCTTAATTTTTGTTATAGAGTTCAGCCTTCTTCTGCCCTTCTGAGACGAAACGTGGACGCTGCCACTCTGCCTTTGCAATGTGCTTTGTGATCAAAGATGGGATCGCGTCTGTTGCCAAAACGCATCTCAAAGCTTAATGCTTTGACGTCTTTAATGTTCTTTTTATGTCGCCTAAAAGACCTCAAAGACATCAAAAGCGTGGATGCACAAGCCATTTAGGAAAGGCACATTTATATAACTCCAAAAGTTAGCCGCATTTGAATGAAATTTTCAATTATATTGACACGAACACTCGGAGCCAGTGATGAACGGATCAGAATATGATGGTCAAGTGTGACAAGGTCGGTCACGTCCATCCTACTAGAAACATGAAATCTCAGGAAGGCTTTAAGGGAATTTCTGAAGATTTGGCACAGAACAGAAACTGATTACATTTTGGTGGACAGAGTCAAAGTGTCATTGATCTATTAAACAAATAATTGATCATAACTTAAGATTTCAAATGATAATTATAACAAAAATTGCACAAACTCCGCTGATTGTGAAGATCTTCTGTGTCGCCATGTTGAATATGCATGTGAAGACTCCAGGTTTCAAAATTTAGAGCTTCTCTGCAGCACCATCCATATTTAAAGCATTTGTATCATTTGTTCCATTCCTGTCTGTGCCACGATAATCGATGCCCAACTAAGAATTCACATGTGCTGGCATCTGTTCATTTAAAATGACACCGTGAGCTCGTGGTGGGACAGAGAGGCAACGCTCAGATACGGTGGTTTGAGAGTAAGCTTCTGACACTGACACTTCCTCATCCGTGTTGCAGTTCAATCTCTCAGCTGGGAAAAATGCGCCTACTGGACGTGGGGAGCTGCTTCAACCCTTTCTTGAAGTTTGACGAATTCCTTACAGTTGGTATTGACATAGTGCCTGCAGTTGAGGTATGAGTGCTGTTTCTCAATCCTCCTTACTTTTTGATGACATGTTTTACATTGAATTGTTGTTGCCCTGATCAAAGGCATGAGGTTTTTCCTGTTTGGTGGTTTGGTGCTAGCATTGCAGAGCAAAGAGAACGCCAGAAATGACTCATGCAGGAGTGGCCGAGCTGTGCTTAATCTGTCGGACTGAATTGAGCAGAAAGCAACAAAATGTGCAGGGCATTCTGCAACTGCAAGAAAAAACCCTGGGTGGAGTGACAGTGAGCAAGACACCACACTGAACATCTGTCTGTTTTCTCTCTTTCAGAGTGTGTACAAATGTGACTTCCTCAACCTTCAGCTTCAGCAGCCTCTTCAGCTGGCAGGTGATGCAGTAGAGGCCTTCCTCCGCCAGCTCCAAAACCCCATCGACTCTCTGCCGGCCCAGCTTTTCCACGTGGTGGTCTTCTCCCTGCTTCTGTCCTACTTCCCCTCGCCATACCAGCGCTGGATCTGCTGCAAGAAGGCCCACGAGCTTCTGGAGCTGCACGGCCTCCTGCTCATCATCACACCCGACTCCTCCCACCAAAACCGCCACGCCCTCATGATGCGCAGCTGGCGGGTCGCCGTGGAGTCGCTGGGCTTCAAGCGCTACAAATACGTCAAGTATTCGCACATGCATCTCATCGCCTTCCGTAAGGTGTGCGTGGCCACCACCAGCGACCTGGTGTCGCGCAACTACCCCGAGATGCTCTACATCCCGCAGGACTTCCACTCCACCGAGGAGGAGGAGTGTGCCGACGTGCCTGTGCAGGTGCGCTCTGAGTTTGAGGATGACCAGCTGGCTTGGGGCTTCACGGAGCTGCCCGACACACCCTACGATTCAGATTCTGGGGAGAGCCAGGGCAGCTCAGTGCCCGGCTTCCACGAGCTAGAAGACCCCATCCTGCTTCAGAGCTAGGTTAAACCAGCTTACCCCTCCCCCACATCCCCTTTTCTGAGTGACTGTCACCTCCCCTTCAACTGCTGCGCTGCCAAATTTAACCTGCTGCATCCTCCTCCCTGCCCTCGAAACAATGCAGTTTGCACAGTGTGAAAGAGAGAAGTTTACAGATGATTTTCTCCAGATAGCCACACTCCTCTGAGAGTGCACACACACACACACGCACACACACTCTCATATAAGCACATCACACACTAAGATGGATATATTTTGATAAATATCTAGGTTTTTTAAGAGTTGGAAAGCGAATTCCCTTAAACATATCTCAATTCCCTTGATTTTTATCCAATCAGCTGTTAATAACAAAAGCCAGCTTGTCTACATTCTGTACTCGATATTTGTTTGAATAAGCTAGTGTTGCAGGCTGCTTAGTTAAAAAAAGACACACACACACAGCGAAACAAGCAGTGTGACTGGAGTTTGATTGCACTGGAGAGACTGAGATGGAAAGACTGGATCTGGTACGCTCGCTTCTGTCACAGTCATGCAGCTATATTTTATGAAAATACTTGACTTGCATTAAGTTTTCCAAGACAAAAAAAAAAGAAAATCATTGTTTTGAAATATATATTCTTGACAGTCAAAACAGTGGTGTTGTCCAGTGTTAAGTGTGGCAGCGCCATTTTAATTTGGCATCCTCTGAATGATTTTGTGTGTCTTTTACAAGAAAGTAGTATTTGTAGCATTTTAGACCTTCTCAGAACCATACAGTAGGAGTATTACTAGGTTTACTAATGTGAAACTTAAAGTGTGTTGACTTACTACGTAACAAGGTACAAGTCCAGTAGGTGTTACACTTCTATTCCTCCCCTTGTTCTCCTCGCAGATATTCATATTCAATCGTTTCCTGTAAGATTTCCAATACATTTTTGCTCTCAGGCAGAGAAAAAGTACAACACTGCGAGTCAGTGATCCATATCAAATGGACTTAACAGCACCAGACACAGTTTTATAACTTTGAGGTGAAAATACAATAAGTAATCCGCCTCCAGATCTGAGCTTCTCACAGTCTAAAACAAAAATCACCTTTGACGGAAGAGATTTGCACTAATTTACTGTTGTCGTACTGAACCTCTGAAAGGGTGAAAGACTGTAGATTTTAGCAATAGCAGGCGAGACCAGATCTGAAGGAGCCGTGTCCTGCAGGGGGAGGTTTGTCTAAAAACACTACATGATACAATGTTGCCTGACCTGGAACAGGTGAAATGTGCGGGTGTGGATGGGTTTGAGTGTGTATGATGAAATGAGTTTTTGCTGTTTTTGTTTCTTGTCAGTGGCACCTTATCTTTGAACCCAAAGGGTGTCACAATATGTCATTACTTTTCTATGATCGAAGGTTTACAACCAATATGATGGGCCCATGTGAGTATCGGTTAGACTAAAGGTGCCTTCGTTGTTTTCATTTAACATACTAGACTTTCATGCTCCTGGTGGAAATTTGACTATTAGCTTTTAAACAAAAAAATATCAAGCTTCTGTCGTCAAGCAGAAAGTATCGATGTCCAGTTCTCCTCTGTCATAGCACTGGATATCAAGAGACAGTTCCTGTTTTAATGTAACGCAGTGTGTTGTTGCCATTCCTGTAACATATCTCACATCTGTCTGCTGGTCTCCCCCCTGTTTTTACAGTAACACATATTCAGGCTTTGAGGAATCATTTTGTGATTAATTTGTGCATCTGTCTTCCAGTGTTTCTTTTGATCCATTTGCATGAGATGGTTCATTTTAATTATCGACAATTTCAACGATGCAGAACAATGTGTGCTTGTAGTGTGGTTGTATTTCTCTTTTTATAAATGAATGTCAATGTAAGGTGTCTGTGTTTTTTTTTTTTTTCTTTTTTTTAAAATACTTTATGTAAAGAGATGTGACTGAAACATGAATAAAGCAGGGGCTTGTATGTTGAGCCAGGATTAAGTCATTATTTAGTAGTGTGCCTGGCCCAGAATTAAATGTTACTATTTCTGAATTTCTCTGCTAAAATCGTGCTTTTGGTTCCGGCTCTGTGTATTTCTGTACATAATACACAGTATATTTGTTTGTACCAGGTCATTAAGGCCATTTTGACTCTGAGGACAAGTCATCTATGTTTTTTTTCTGCAGGGAAAACTTGACACATCACACTTTAAACTTGCTGGCCACCTAAAACGGTAATAGATATGCATTAAAACATGAGGGAAAATTGAAGATAAATATTGCACATACCTTTGAATAAAGCTACCCTTTAGCTACTCTTTATTCTGGAAGGTGAACAGGAAGTTTTGTTTAGTTAAAAATCACCTACAACCTTTTCCTAAAACAATCTCAAGGAGTAAGTTTAAAAGCTCCAAGAACGCAAATAAGCTCACAAGTGAAGCTTGATTCAGAAAGGAATGAAAGGCGTTATTATTTAAAACATACAAGTGCACCTCAAAAGATTAGAATATCATGGAAAAGTTCTTGTTTTTGTCATTTCATTCAAAAAGTAAAACTTTCACATACTCTATAGTCATCAAATGTCAAATATTTCAAACTGTTTTTGTTTTAATTTTGTTTACAGATAATTTGAAATGTGTTTTAACGTTATTTTTGAGGGCCTTTTTTGTTATTTTACTTTTCATTATGGCCTACATAATTATGTAAAGTAAAATGCTTGTAGCATGTAATGAGTCTCGAATATATCAAATGTTCAATTTTCTTAAATAACTGGTGAAAAAAATATCGATATTTTACTTTTTCGGCCCATTAATACAGTAATGTGAGTTAACACTAAACTGTGTGATACGGATTGTCCGGAGTGGCAATTTTGACCCTCGACGCTCGCCGTAATCGACTCTGTCATTATGGCGTCTATCAGTTCTTCAAACTTTTAACGGTAGAAACTTTCTGAACTATAATGTTTATGTCCGTCGCTCGACTGGCAGCATCGCGGCGTTCAGTCAGACCTACTCAAACAGCATCGGACGCGAAAAGACAAGAGGACAATCGTCGGGAGGATGTAAATGTGCGTGGGTGCTGACGTTGACCGGTGCAAACATGGGTGGCTAGAAGCTAGCAGTGATTAAGCTAGCAGCTTCCAACAAGTTAGCTAGCCGAAGTTATGGCGTCGACGGAATGTCTCGGCTCATAAATTCACTTTAATGTGCTCCATTAAAGCTCCTTTATCCAGCAGTGGTCTGTCAACGTAGTGTTTCACATCAACATGTGTCGATTTTTACGCTACTGTGTGAGCCACTGCCTTCATGCGGCCATGACCCGCCTGGAGGAGGTCAACGATGAGGTGAGCGTGTGGTCGTCGGTGCGCTGGTTGGGCTACCTGTCCGGGCTCAACCTGCTGGTCGCCCTCTGTTTGGGACTCTATGCCCGCTGGCAGGTGACCGCGGAGACGATTCTCCTCGTTATTTTCGTTTTGGCCCTAGTTGTCCTCGCAGCAGCATGTGTGGTGTACTACTACTTCAGCATGGGGAGCGTCAGCCTCATCCTCCTCCACGCGTGGTTCGGCTTCTTGCTCGGACTTCTGTGCTTCCTGGGCAGTCCTGCTCTGGAGGGCGACCCGAGGGAGGCCGCGGCCAACTACCTGCTGCTGAGCAGCGTGGCGCTCAGGACGCTGTGGGCGCTGCTGGACCGGCTGTTCGGATGCACCAGGTACCGGCCCGCCTTCCTCACCTCGGCAGAGCGGATGGAACTAGCGGGCTTCGCCACCGCCAGCACGGCGGTGCTCAGCCAGAAGTCGTTGAGCGTGATAGTGCTGGTGGTGGCGCTGGCCACGGTCATGGTCGCCCTCCGGATGAAGGCTCTCCTGGCTCTTCCCAACTTGGTGTGCTTCGCGGTCATCACCGCCGTCCTGTTCTTCAGGTCTCTGAGCATCAGCACCAACCCGTTTGCCCTGGCCTGCTTTTTCAGCCAGCTCATCTGTGACCCCCTGCTGGACGTCTACTTCAGTGGCCTCTCTGTCACCGAGCGCTGGCAGCCCTTCCTGGTGTGGCGAGGCCTGTGGCGCCGGCTGTCCCTCCTGCCTCTGCTGGTCATGGAGCTGACCTTCATCATTCTGGCCGCTCAGAAGCTCGCTGAACATCGGGACCAGTGGCTCCTGATGGTCCCGAGCTTTGTGGTCTGCATGCTCTTCTGGGCCATCTGCCACGTGGTGTTTGTCATCACAGTGTGGGGCTTTCACACCAAGCTCAGTGGATGCCAGAGGATGTGCTCGTCCCAGCTGTCAGGCGGCAACAGCCTGGACAAGATTATGGCCTCAAAGGGCATGAGGCATTTCTGCCTCATCTCCGAGCGCCTGGTGCTCTTCACGCTGGTGTCAACTATTGCTGTAGCTGCTCTTTGCTGGCAGGTGGGTGCAGCTCGACTACACGCTTAACATCTTTTTTTTTTAAATAGAGGTACCACACAAGATCATCAGTATGTTACAGGGCTGAAGGAACAGGCTTTAAATGTGAAAATACTGTGAGGAAAACATTTAAAACCAGTGATTAATTGAGTGTGCTCTGCAGTCCTCCAGCAGTGACTTTGTGAGTATGTTTCTGCTCATCATTCCCCTGGAGTCTCTGTTTCACGGGCTCTTCCACGAGCTGGGGAACAGTCTGGGAGGAACATGTGTGGGCTACGCAGTGGTCATCCCTACCAACTACTGCAGGTACCAACATAAACACTGACACAGACACAATTTCCAATCAGTTGAAGCAGATTGTGTGGACCTCCCATAGCTGTTAGTCAGTAACTGAAAATGCTTTGATACGATGCAAATCAAAATATTCTTAAACTTTAAATCCATCTCTTGCATTATTCCCAATATTTGAATTGTATGCTTCATCTTTGCCAGACAGCGGTAAGATGTACCTGAAACTGGTCTGTGCTTTTTGCCCATGATTTACTTGCTCCTCTTATGCGGTTGTCTGCCTCTCAGCCCCGACGGTCAGCCGATGCTGCTGCCTCCAGGTCAGGTGCAGGAGCTGAACCAGCGCTCCACGGGAATGTTGAGCTGCGTGCAGCGCTTCTTCGCCCACCACCTCATTGAGACTTTTGGCTGTGACTATTCCACCAGTGGGGTGACCCTGGAGGCTCTGCAGACCAAGATCAAATCGTTCTTGGAGCTTTGCACATCAGACGGGCCTCGACACGACACTTACGTGATCTTCTACAGTGGTCACACTCACCGCTCTGGGGAATGGGCGCTAGCAGGTGAGAGGGGCATCGGGCTGAAGCTGCTCTCATTATCCAATGTATAAATAATAAGACGTGGTCATATTTTTGGATTTTAAAGCTGTAGTAGTAGATACATTTCTGTTGTTTACATTAGTGTGCTCCTGCATGTAAAATGGTGGTATGATTATATTGCTTCAATAATTGGTCACACATTTGAGAAACGGAAGCTAATGAATCAACCCATAAATGTCAGCGTGTGAGAGAATCTGGAGGTGAGCTGTAGTGAAATATCTCTATATTCTGCTGGTTTCTGTGTTCATCATCAGGGGGAGACACTCTTCGCCTGGAGCAGATCTTGGCATGGTGGAGAGACAAGAACGGCAGCTTCTGCTCGCGCCTCATCCTGGTGCTGGACTGCGACAACTCGCTGCCGTGGGTGAATGAGGTAAAGAAGGTAGAGGGTTTGTACGTGGCCGTGCAGGGGGCGACGCTGGCCCGCGTGAGGGACGTTGAGCTGCAGGACCCCCCGCAGCTCGGAGACTTCACCGCTCAGTGGGTGGAGTACAACTGCAACTCTAACAGCAACATCCAATGGTGTGAGAGGAGCAGGGCCGTCTCCGCCGCCTACGGCGTCTCCAAGCACTGGAGCGACTACACGCTGCACCTGCCGTCAGGGAGCGATCTCACCAACCACTGGGGAATGTACTTCCCCCGGATCACGTACCCGGTGGTGCAGCTGGCGCTGTGGTGCGGCAGCCTGAACCTGCTGTGGCTGTGCAGCGCCTGCCTGCGATGCCTGAGGAGAGTCAAACTCAACTGGTTTCCACCAGCAATACTGGACACTGGCCAAGGCTTCAAACTGGTCAGATCATAGAAATATGAAACCAGCTCTATTTTTGTTTTCGGGTCCAATATCATATGGAACGTTTTCTAAAAGTCCATAAACTTCTTTCCACTATGAAAAGAGGCAGCTATTGGATTTCAATCTCCTCTCTATTATTTTGGTAGTTACTGAAAAACTAATTACTTATTGGTGGATCTTAAAATTTGTGTTAGTATGCATTTTATATCAATTGCAGATTTTTCTATTGTGTTTTTAGCATTGATTTAAAGATCTTGCATCCTTGTCAAGCAAATACGTCAGTCTGGGGGGACGTAACTGAGCACATGAACAATACTTTGCACATTTTTGCATTATATTACCTGTTAGAGCTGATTCTTTGATTTTAAGAAGAGTTGTCTTGTGCCTTTTTTCCAGCCATAGACTGGAGATTCAGCTCCCTGAGCTGATCTTTGAAACCAAAGTGGCCGTGGTACACTTTCAGAAGGAAATCTCAGGCGTGAATAATTGTTTCGAGAGCTCAAAATGCTAATTACATGCTTGTGTACTCGGCGTTTTACACTCCAAGCCTTGAATATATACATTGCACTTTTTTTTGTCCGTTGTACTGGTGTTTTGTAAGGCTTTAAGGGTTATTTAAAGTACACTTTAGCTGTTTCAGGGAGCCAATAAATTTTTTTTTGTTTGTTTTTTTTTTTAATTGAACTATACTGATAAATTAATTACAAGCACAGATGTGAGAAATGCATTCGGTCATAGTAAAGCCCAGGACTTAAAGGCGCATCATCACGCGAGACCCCTCTTCTTCCTGGGATTTATGGCAGTTCATTTGGCTATGCAAGTGAATGAGATTGTTGAAACTATGCAATAATGGAGAAGACTTCAAGTGGGTCTTTTCTTGGGGTTCCACATTGGACACATTCTGCAGTAAACCAAATTCAAATTGCTTCTTTCTGGTGTTAGATGGTGGGAATTTTCCGAAAATGTTCATGAACGTTTCAAAAAGTGTTTCAATTGGGATAATAAAACATGTAAAATAAAGTTACTTTCCCATTGATAAGGCAAAACCTGGCCAAATTAATTTGGAAAAACCTCATTTTTCTAACATCATTGTTATTGGTACTTGTATCTGCAGTATCTCCTACTCCCGAATGAGCAAATTGTTCCATCTAATTAAAGCTTACATGCCTGCTGTACCTGTCTGTCGAGTGATATATTGTTCATATACCAACTCAACTGCCTGGACACAGCTACTGTTAGCTGCAGGCCTATTTGTACAAAATAAGTTGTAACAGTTGCTACAGTAATTCACTGTAGACCTGCAGTGTCCTTGTAGCCACAACGAACTACTGTTTGAGTAAATTTAAACTTCAAATTTGCCGCTTACATGATTTGTTAATAATCAGCCAGACCTTGTTCAAGGTTTTAGTTGATTTTATTGAAAACATTATAAAATTATCTGGTGCAGCAGCATATTTCAGTTTGATTGATTTGACCGGTTCACAATTACACAAACCAAGTTGAAAATGGCTTTTACAGTGAGTTGCGAATGAATTTAGTCAGGGAGACGGTATGGGAACATATACTGCTCCCGTGTGGCTTCAACTGGTACTACACTGAACCTCAACTCAAGGAAGATGTCCTGTTCCGAGTTTCTTTCCACAGGTCCTTTAAGAGTTCAGTTTCTGAATTCGTAATTTTAATAATGTTTTAGTTGGTTTAAGTCTTCAGTGATTGAAACACATTGATTCAGACCAATCCAAGGCATGGACACAGGTACAGTCCCACATCTGAAAAGCATTTAAGAAAGGAGCTGGATTGCAACCGTCCTAAAGTTCTTAGTTTAAAAAGAGATCAATCAGCACAGCATTGTAAAACGAGTACTTATTTGTACTCGTTGTACAATGTCAAACTGAAATGTTTAACATTTCAGTTAAACATTCAAAGGGTTTTAAATTTACACAGAAAACTTTTAAAAAAAGAGCAGCATAGGTAAGCAGTACTATAATAACCTTTGATAAACTTTTACCATAGTGTTTATAGCTAAATGAACAGACGGTGAACAGATCCTCTCATCTGAGTGGAAGATTAACCTGGAATTACATTCACAAAGCGTCATTTCACATCAGCCAAGTTTACAACAGACAATTCTGGAGTTGAATTCAGATATCTAATTCAAAGTATCTAGCCACTGAGACGTAATGCATAACACAAAAATATACAAACCATTCTCTGATCACCACAACACCTAAACAGAACAAAGGACTAAAGCTTTCTGAGGGACATTTTTGAGAACATTGAACGTCCAAACACGAACGAACAGTCTGATCAAACTTTTTTTTTTTTAAATAAAGCTTATTTTATTGACAAATTGCTTCATCTATAAACCTAGAGATGCTAAGTTTGATAGGCAAATCCTCACATCGAAGACGCTGCGGCCAGAAAATGTTTGGCATTTTTATGTGGAACTATTGATAATCAAATACAAACTGTTAGAGGTTTATCCTCATAACCTAGAAAGAAATCCAAAACCACCGCCATGGTTTCCAATGTTTACACTGAGATATAAATATTACTGAAAAAAGGGATTTTACCTTCATTGCCCAAGTATATTTGTTTTAAATGACCTGACCTCTACATGTCAATTCCTTTTCGTAACAGACTGTAACAACTGGACACTGGCATGATTGCTCCCAATGACTTTGGGCCTCAACTTAAACTGAAATGAAATGGAATTTAAATGAGGTTTAACAGCTGTTTGAGCGGCTCAAGTAGGTCTGGTGGCGTTGAT
>KV751345.1:2244541-2261218 GCA_001698575.1 Mola mola
ATCATACAAACAAATAGCCTCTGAATAGCTCTCATAAATCACTGTAACAAAAACTAAACAGCTTACTCCACCCACAAGACCTCCGGTGTCAGGACATTACCAAATCACAGTGCTTCCTCAAATGTAAAACACTGCCCCGCATTGTGCTTCTAGCGATCACTGCACTGATTTCTAACTGCTTTACATTTTTTACAAGTCTGTTCACAACTCCGACACATATCTGCTCTCTCACTGACTCAGAAGCATCTCCATCTATGTAGACACATCTGAACAAACAGCAAACATGGAGTCACTTTACGGCAGTCTAGTCATATTTAATCACATTCTCAATGACTTTACTGGTCGAAATTAGCAAATACAATTGCGATTCACGTTTCATTTTTAACTACTGATATTTTACTTTCGTTCATCCAATTCACATTAATATGAGGATGAATATTAGTCAATTTAATGAGATATTTACTTCTTAAATATGCTGAGACCCTTTAAAACCCAATATTTATTTTCCAGGAACACCTGTCGATTCTTAGAAAATCAAAGGGGCAGAGGAGGAATATTTGTACATACGTGGTCCCACCAGCATTCTGAGAAGTTAGGTAACTGGTGCTCCAGGCTGTATTCCAGGAACTCAAACATGACACTGATTATCATACACATCCACCAATCCCGAATCATCAGCGTCTGTGGAGAGCAAAAAGAGAGGGTGAGCAGGAGGAGGAATGGTGTGGAGTGGGAGGAGGTCAGCGAGATACCACAGAAATGCTGCTGTCCATTTGTTACTAAAAAGATTCACCCGCTTTCAAGCAACAATCCAGCCTGACTATCTGCATATTCGTTTCATGGCAATGAGTTGTTTTATGAGTAGATTTTGCTCTGAACCATTATACCTGTGTTATCAACAAGGAAAAAACGTCATCAGCCATGATGCCATTCTGAAAATTCTGTGCCCATCAGACCCTATATTCTACATCTCTCCCTTTAAAGTCCACCAGACAATGACTGGTCAACAGCAACAAAATTACATGTATGTATTTCTTTGTATTAACATCCACACTGCCATAGTAATAACTAGTACAGACTGCTTAGTTGTAAATAAAATCATAACAGCACATTTTATATCCCTAACTGAGGATTTGGAAAATGTCATCCTAAATCTGTTCAAAATATATGTTACAATTAAATTATCCATATTACAAAAACTGTCTCATATCACTAGAAGTGTTACTCTGTTTACTAAAAAAGCATTCATACTTTTATAAACTGATTTGTTTAATTCACTGATATCAAAACCATATTTTTTTTTTTTTACATATGGCTTTGTCGCCCTGAAATGTGGTTTTT
The DNA here is from genome assembly GCA_001698575.1 of Mola mola. Classification (NCBI taxonomy): domain Eukaryota; kingdom Metazoa; phylum Chordata; class Actinopteri; order Tetraodontiformes; family Molidae; genus Mola; species Mola mola. Next base: position 2,245,883 of record KV751345.1, read on the forward strand.
GTGTCCTCAAAAATGCTCCCGGTGCTTAGCCCTAACAATTCAACTTTCTTTTTTTTTTAAATGCCACAATCAACCCTGAAATGTTAGTAGGATATTTTGTAAAAAAGAACTATCACACATACATAAGGCGTATAGTGTTCAGCCTGCTACACGCTCACCTTGATATACCATCCTAGAAAGTGTGCTGGAACAAACCCATCCATCTTGTCCTGTGGACAAACCAACATGTTGATTTAACAACGGTCTTTTCACAAGAAAATATTAAACTTATACTTATCACACCATATTCAGTCTTAATACATACTGTATGTAGCTAATTTTCACACCTTTTACACAATTACTCAACACAACACAAATTATATATACAATATTAGCTGAATTTCACGTAATTTTGTGAAATACTGGATGATATAGAATTACATTGTCTCTGATGGAGCTGACACACAGTTCCCCGTGAACTTACTGAACCTTTCAGATACCACTAGTGACTTTAACTGTTAATACATGAAGCTACATTATGGAACACTTCCGGGTTTTCACACAAGCTATGACAGTGTTGGAACAGAAATGCAAGTCCTTTCTTTATTGGGTTTGTCATAAATTAAGCTGTGAGTCTTGTGATTGGTTCACTTGCTCCATGATAAAGTGCGTTTCAGATGGACGTAACCTTTCAGCTGCTGTCCCTGCAATGCTACTGCTTTGATTACCAACACACATGTGTTTGTAATTTATCTGATATGTTACTAGTTCTTGAAGTGGGAAATTGGAAGTACGGATTCTCCTCCTGCTCTCACGTGACCCCATGCAAGAAAGGCTTCCTGAACATTACAGGGGAGGACTACAGGTATTAAAGAGGATTTAGTTTTTAAAAATAACTTACGACAATTTTAATCATTTTTGTTTTAGCCATTTTTTCAACCCAAAAGATTCCCTGGTTTCAATCTCGAGTGTGAGATTACATTTTTTGGGGGTGATAGTTTAGCACAAATAGTGGAATACAACACGTTAAATGAATAAATCACCTTTGGGCGATTACAGCCATTATTCATGACGTTCTTTAAACCAAAGATTTAACAAATACTCCGGGTTTCCCACACATTCATTTACAGATAGTGGCCTTCCACATATTAATTTTTTTTGTTCAGATCTGTGCACTCACAATCCTGCCGTCATAAACACGTCATTTGATTCCACACAAGTTTTACTTGGGCAGCCTCCCTTGGCTGAGGAATAAAAACACTCCTCCGTGACAACTGGACATTGAAGTTTTCTCTGGTATTGAGTCCTTCTGTACATGCAGTAATTGTGGTGCAATCTTTCTGCTTAATGTAGACCCACATGTTCCCACTTGTTTTGAAAAGCTGTCATTAACAACTGTCTTCCACTTGCAGCACAACTGCTGACTTAACAATGAGGATAAAGTAGAATGATCAGAAACAGGAGTTGTGTTTCTTGGATGACTTTATAAATCATTCTGATGATGATGAAAGTAAACAGAGCGGACACAGATTAAGGTGGGCTGGGGAAAGCCTGTGTGTGTGAGGGGGGAGAGAACGTTGAACATATTAAAGTAGTCTGTGAGTACAAACTAAAAACAAAGTGTTAAAACAACCCACTACGATTCCTGCGACAGCTACACCGTCAATCTGTAGAAAACACCAATGAAAATAATCATTAGTTGAAATTCTATTCTTAACTACAACTGTCTGTGTTCTAATAAAGACTTGGATCAAAATTTCATTAGCACCAAAAATAAATAGGAACAGTAAGTACTGGGTCACTGAACAGAAAAAAATTGGCTGTGCATCTTAACAGAAACATATCGAAAACCACTTTTCTATCGTGTGTAGAAGCAAGTGGCCTTATTGAAATTCTTCTGCCTTGCAATTTACATACAATTTATTTCTAAATATCTGGTCATAATTTTAAAGAGACACTTCTCATATACCCTCATAAACAATCACCACATCCCCTTTGCATCAGACGTCCTGTTTGACCCACTCTGAGAGAATTAAATCAGGCCAACAGTGCTGGGGTGAGATGGGTGCTGGGTCACAGCGGCAAAAGCAGACGGTCTCCCCAGGGGGTAGAAAGCCTGCTTGTACTGAAATTCCATTTCTTGGGAGTTGGCCTGCTAAGGATCAACGGTAGTGTTCATTTTACATGTTACAGAACAGAATGACATGCCATTTGAGACCGAGTCATTAAAGAGAAGATATTATACCTATTATCAAATACATTTATTTAACTTTGGATACCACTGCAGCATCCCATTCATCATCAATAAAATCTATTTCAACTCTATTTCATTGTCAGAAGTCTTCCTTCTGGTCGCTTTTCTGATGCCTTTCAAAATTCTACCGAGCCCCGCGCCACCCTGTTGCCAGGCTGTAGCATCAGACAAGCCGCAAATCCAGCCTCATACTTCACTTTGTTGAGGAAACATACCTCTGTAAACTAGCGCGAACAAAAGTACACCGAGATATTTTTTTCTTATGTTGGCCGGTAAACAGGAACTCATTCCACTCCTGTCTGGTTCTTGCTGAACAAAGTTAGCTTTCTTTCACAGCCATAAAAACACTTCCTTGGAGGCACAGCGGTGACCACCAACAGGAAAAGGTGTCCTGAACTGTGAGACGGGGGGCGAAGGCTTGCCATATAAGGAAGTCCAGCACTAAGTGATGGAATGGAGTTCTAAGATTTAAAAAACAACTGAAAACCTACTGTTCAGACACAGCCAAAACAACTCAGCCCAATAACTTCGGCATGCGCCTACCTAATTATGTGCCTTGGCATCATTTAATATGACCATCTGACATTATGAGATCATTTATAGGTCAAAACAGAAGGAAAAGCTTTAAAACATTTCATAAGTGCTGCTTAAGTGACACAAAAAAGAAAAAATTCTCACCCAAATGTTGTGGAAGGGGTCGGTGGTGTTTCCTGGATCGTACATGAGGCAGTTTCCTCCATAGTCTCGCTCAGGGAGGGGAACCCCAAGCTTTGGGTCAATGTATTTCATGAACTGTCGTCCATCGTGCACCGTCTGGATGACATGGTTTAGACAAGTATACAAACCATTAGTACTTATGCTTGTATCAATCTGCATGTAGCTAGACTTGCAACCTTCTTTGCATGAGTAAAGAAGATGATGGCTTAAGCATTTACACTTTTTAAACAGTGCGTAGGCCTAATAATGCACATTTTGCCTGCTGTAAGCTAGTGCAGTTTTAAGTGATAGAAATTTTAATTAAACTGGGAGAGTTAAAAGAGGCTTCCAGGATTCAAGACGTAGGAAGACGACAGCAACAAAGTCCTATATTTTGGCCAGTGTTTCATCCTGCTTTTGAGATGCCTTTAGATGCTTCCTCGCATTTTTTTTCCTGATGTAGACACTTGGCTTTGGTTGAAAAACAATCCAACAATCCAAATCCAACAATCCAAACAATCCCCCAGAACATTGACAGGTTTGTCATTTGTGTGGCCTTGCTGGCCGTGTCACAAAAAAGATTGAGTAAAACAGCTGAGAAAACATGAGCATCAGTTGTGCTCGACAATGTTCACGGGTTATTGTTATATAGTCCTGAGAGTCAATAATCTAATGTGAGTGTGTCATCAAAGCAACAATCACTAGCCCACCAACCTGAAACAGGATAAAGATGAGGAACAGCTCATAGACGACTGTGACACAAAGCCAGAATCGCCAGTAAGCTACGGAGAGAGAAAACTGGTGTTAAACTGGACACTTGTCACTTCCTAAATTAATAAATGGAAGAATGTTGATTACATATGAAAACCAATGAGTAAATTAATAATATAGTAATACTTGTTTGAGTTTCTGTTGTTTAAAAAGGGACACATTAAAGAGTATGTACATGTTATACATTTGTTTCTATTCTGAGTTTGACACTAGTCATTTGTTAATGTTCTAACACGCAGTGCGCTAATGCAGGCATGCAACATGTGGTGAAATCAATATTTCCTTGGTCATCTTACAGAAACATAAATTCTAATGTGTTGTTTCCTATTACCATGGATACAGTGGGTGGATTTGACAAAAGCCTGGAGCTATCATAGCAGCACTTTGTAGCAAGCTTATTGTCATTGAAATTTCTTGTAAACCGATGTATGTAAACACGGTTTGCTGTGACAGCCATTGATGGTAAATCTTATAAGTCCTACATGGGTCATTTCCAAGGATACAAACTTGTGATTTAACAGCAACAAGGTGCTCAGCAATGGAGCCTACCTGGCTGGTTCAACGGGTCAAGTACACAAATGTTAACAAGTGCACAAATAATGCAACAACAGCAGCCCAAATCCTTTCCTGGCCACATCACACCTCCAACCTACAACATTCAGTATGTTTCTGTGTGACTGCCACACCCTGTTACAGTCACTCATTCATTTCTTTTCTCAGGCAATCTCCTGCATGGTGACTGATGAGTGAACTAAAGAAATAAAAGCATAATACTTCTATACTTGTTGTACTTTGACTCCATTTAAAAACAGCTCACTGCTCTGTGGGTGAGCTCTAAATGTGTAAGCTGTCACGAGAAAGCACCGTTAAAGAGGGTGGATTATTTTCATGTGGAAATATTATTGCTATAAATCAGGAGATACTTTACAGACTTGTTTGATAATGTTTGATTTTTTTCTCTAAGGGATCTGATTAGATCTTTACCAACACAGGTAAACCCCTACCTGCTTTCAACAGAATTTTTAATGTACTCACTATACTTAGCTATCCATTGTATGTGTTGATTCCCAGCACTCAGAGGATCTTAATATCAAATTAGAAGATACCATGGTGCTCAAATGCTGGTATTGATTAAATTATTGATCCTCTAAAGTGCTCCTATTGGTCTACACAGGAAAGAGATGGAGAGACCAATAAATGCACCAATAAAGTGTCAGACTCTACACCTGGGCCTCTCATGACCACAGCTCTCTATATCAACAGTGTAAAGTTCATGTCAATGACTGTAATAGAAGATCTACTATAGTATAGGGTCTTGCAAAAGCTTGACCCTCTCAAAGGCTTTGAACGTTATCATGCATTGCATAACCAGTACATCCATAGTTTGTGGCTGAGAAAGACAGTGTTGCTTTGAATGAGAAACACAACAGGAAGAAGATAAAGATGTAGCCACAAAACCGGGAAAGGCAGGGTTACAAAACTTTATAGCTTGTGATGGATGTGCTAATCGTACCTGGATGTGGCCTCGTGAAGGGCCCATCTTTGGCTTGTGTCACTCCAAAACAGAGGAACACCAGGATGCTTGCAACAATCCCCCTACAGGGCCACAATCACAACCAAGAAAATGTTATTAAAGCTTATGTTACACCAAACATATTTTAGCTAACAATGAAAGCACAGGTGTTTTGAGTTAATTGTTGAATTCTCTAACAGGTGAAAGTAGTTGGTGTGAATGTCGACGTTTAGTGAATCTTAAAGTGGTTATGACACGGACATTGAGGAAAAACATAACATGAAAACACCACTGTTGGGTGTATGAGCGCCGTGTGCTGGTGTAATTGAGCATTTTCAACTCGCTAGCTTGAGATTCAAATCATCAAAATCAATGATTCTTTGCCTTTTAGCTTCATACGTGCTATGTGCATTTTATGTATTTACATGGCTAAAGATATTGGTCATATCTGCTGTGGGTTGTTTGACAAAATCTGTGAAGTCAGTGATGTAAATAAATACAGATACAGAAAGTAGGAAGGAGGAAGGTAATTCGGATTGTTTGTGTGGGTGCATTCTGCTGCCAGGAAGAAGCTCTAGTATCTTTATCCAGATGAGCCGGACTGTGCTGACTGCAGCAAATCCTGTTAAGAGCCGTCCCACAATCCCTCACAAAGAACAACATGCGCACAAACAAAACTCCAAGCATTCGTTTCCTCTGTCACACACCCTACATATCGTTCATGAGGCTTTCTTGTTCTTGACCCACCTCATACTGTTCTAATTAAAATCCCACACAAAATGGACTAATTTAAATATGAAAATAGGTAATTATCAATATACTGAAGAACATTTTCCAAATAACACAAATAAAACACAATGTTTTGTCTATGAACCTCCTTATTTGGTTAAATACAATACATCTGTTACCTAAAAGATTATCTTCTATCACTAAATTATCTCACTTCTTATAAATGACAGACCCCCTAATTTGGTTCAAATCAAACCTGCATAGTGGCAGCAGCACAATCATATTTTTGTCTAAAGAATCTAAATAAAATCAGATTGTGAAGATAATGGTAAGTTACATGCTTCGCATTAAGTAAGTCTCAAACTTTTATCAGATCTGAGTCACGAGTTAGTAAAACAGGAAGGAATTCAGATGACTATTATCAAACTTGCATGAGTCAGATGATAACTAATACTTACTGACCAAAATGATACAAAAAAAGTAAACTGGTTCTAAAAATATATATAGTTTAGGTACATAGATATTTCGGTTTTAAAGTCAGACAGAGCAATGGTATGGACATCTGTAATATGTACACACGTACTGGTATTTAGTACAGCGAGCAAATCTAATTGTTTTAATGTCATTACAAAAATCAGTGGATTATCTTATCCGTCCTAAGAGTTCAACTTTGACACAAATATTTGAGTCTTTAAATAATTGTACACCAATTACAGGTCAAGGGTAGAGAGAGAACCATTATGTTCACAATATAAGAATCTTTTTCCAATGTATCTATTTGTTTTTCAAACATTCTATCCAGAATCACTAACAACGTAGGGCTGGACTATGAGGCTGAAAATGTGACAGATGTTGTCCACTGTCAGTATTAATCACAATGTTTAATTTGCTGCAAGTTTGATGAGTATCACCATCAATCATAATTATGACTAAAAGCCTGAAGAAACAGGTTCCATTACTTAAACTTTGGAATATAGTTTAACACCAGACACAGTGTAAATATTTGACTTTTTTAACCTTATCTACCTTCATAAAGTTAGCTCACCTTGTCACTCATGTCACACTCAATGTAGTGACACAGATGTCACCTTTTCAGGTAATGGAAAAGATCTGTTGTGTTTCCCCCTTGATGGCATATTTGGGCATATTTCATTGTTATAATCTGAGCTTCATTGCTGTGGAGATACCCAAAATACTTCCATGTATTAATACTGTATTAGCTTTTGTGTCAACAATTTACTCAGTCAGCTTCGGAGGATAATACAGGCTCGCCTTAAGCCCTTTAGCATAATGACCTCAATATGGCTGTAAAACAAACTGGGTGTGGATTAAGAGGGGCAGCAGGTTACATGACATTTCCGATTATTTTGTGTTGCTCCTTGTTTACAAGATTCATAGGCTGATAAAACCTGCCACCTCTCTTGCAGAGTGGACACTGTTCTCAGTGTAATTATTACTTATTACTATCGACGTAGTTTTGTAACTACTTTACGAAACAAACACCTAAACTCAATCACGTCCCATTTCCAAGCAAATGGTATATGCTTGGAAACAGGAGCAGACCTCATTTTTCCCCTCCTCTTTGACGCCTCCACCTAAGAGCCTCACCTCCTCATATTCCTTCAGTCTTCCCACCTTCGGCTGAAATCAGGCCATCCCCAAATCTATCCATCCACAACTACGTTTTCTCCTCTTGTCCCTTCGTCCCTCTACCCATATCCTTTCCTTTTTCTACACATTTTCCATCCCTAATATACAATACACTTCATTGTTCACTTAATGGGAAGGTTTTTGTTCATGAAACATTTTTACATCATCCCTCTTCCAAATTGTATTATTGAGCAGCAGTTAAGAAACATTATTTCAGCGTTCATCTTCACAAACTAACTCACACCAACAGTAGCCAATGAATGATGCAGATCATTTTTAGACTCTTATAAAATCCACCATAAGAGAAACATATAACATGTGACTTGATTCTTTAGGTTTTTTTGAGTACTGGAGGTTTTATCTGCTTGTCTTTATGTCTGCACCTGTAACTCAAAAACAACAGCACCTATCAACTTAAAAATTTACACAAGGTACATCTCCACAATATTTCAGTCCTTTCTCAAGATGATGGCTCTCTGGAAATTTTTTTTTTTTTTTTTTAAAGGATTCTCCACTATTGAGAGGTATAACACGTTTTAATGTTCTGGCTTATAACTTTACGCTCAAAGTTAAAATGTACGTTTGTTTTTTTTAATTAGGGCAAAAGGTCTGCAGCCCATGACTGTTTTGTTTTGTATTTATTTAGCTAAGATTGTGGTTATGAAATTAAGTAGTAGCATATAACTAACTTGAAAAATTTTGTGCCTTCATTTTTTGCCCTTTCATCAGGATATTAGCTTTCTGTGGAGGAAGACATTACAATTGAAACAATGAATTCTGCAGGGTGAGATTTAAACAGTGTTGCCCACTGCCTGGGTTTATCGTGGGGTGACCAATTCAGCTGGCCATGAATGTGTCTGTCTCACAGAATACTACATGAAGACAGAGTGCAGTGCGTAATAATAAGATATGGGATACAAACCAAACTCTGTACCTGTATGACTCAAATTCAAAAGCTAAAATTAGTATAAACCTTGAAATTATTTACGATGCTCAAAACTCATAAAATAAGTTTTCTTCCCGAGCCTGCTGCCAAAGTGATCAAACTAATCAACGAAACTCCCCAGAGGCTGGAGTGGAATTTTCTGGGCTGCCTGCAGGGTTTTGCAGCATTTTAGCTTTGAGGACACCGAGAAGTGACGAGTGCAGCCTACTGACCTCTTAGTGTTGTAGGCCGTATCCTGTGGGGTTTCTTCCAACAGTGTGACGTAGACCAGAGCACAGGTCAGAATGAAGAGCACGGTCAGAGTATGGGCTCGCCTGCAGAGGAGTATGAGAAGGGTACAAACAACATTTGTGAAAGGAAAACCTTAATAAAAAGCCACTGGTTGGTTTGGTTGACCAAAAAAATCCACTGATGCTATCTGACACTATTAAATTGATCCGAGAACACACTGATGGTTACTACACAAGTACATGTAGCTATGTTTGATTGCTCACTGTAAATCCGCTGTCAAAAAGACTCCTTTGAATTCAGTGAAAACAAAAACCTGCCAGTGACCAGCAAGTGAACCATGAAGCTCACTGTGGAGTTAATAAACAGCAGCCCAACCACAAGTGTCAAACTAATAGGAAACTCTGTACTGATGTGTTGGCAACAATACTACCACAAAAATAAGAATTTGGCTTAAGCTTTAGCAACGTCTTGCAGATGCAAAGTAATTTAAAGCGTTTCATTTTTAGCGTCTCGTTCCACCGTAGAGGACCTGTCGAGTCCCAACAAAAATGAATGAATGAATGAGTGAATAAAGAACTTTGTTGTGATCTAAAAGAAATTCAAAGACAACATCATAAGAAATAAAGACAACAGCATCTGAAAATGATTACTTTAATCTTTTTGGTTAATGTGAGGATTATTTTCATGAGTAATCAATTGATTGTGTACTCTGGAACAAACAAATGTTTTAATTAATTTGCTGAAATAAGACTGACCAATTATATGATTAACAAAATGGTTGTTGATTAATTTTTTTTTGAATCCATTAATTGATCAATTGTTGCAGATCTACGCAACACTTCTTCTTTTAAATGAAATGCTATGCCAGGTGTCATTAGCATTTCCTCACACTTCCATCTCCTTATCTAACCAGTCTGGCAGGACACACAGGAGGGCCTGGCATCTCCTGTGCTTGACAACAGCACAATACCACCAGGAGTGAAATGACACACCGGAAATATCAGCCTGGTGCAACTGAGAGGCGAGCCTAGAACAGTATCGACCTTTAGGACTAAACCAATTAGAGCATGCAGAAATAGTCTGTTGTCATGAAGCTGACTAAAGAGTTCAAATAGGATAGACAATTAATCTGCGACTGCAATGAGCTAAAAGCAATGCGTCTTTATTTGACACAACATGCTCTATTGTCAGTTATATGGATTTGATGTCAACTGCATCGTTATAGACCTCATGTTCAATGAGGCCTTGTGACACCAATGTCACAACATTATCATTGAAATCCGTTTTCTTCAATGGGGTGATAGAATGACTTACTTACTTACGACTTGTTCCATTAAAAACATTAGCAAATACAGCTTTTTTCTGAGATACTGTCAGTAGTCAAAAAGCCCGGTGTATTCTCAGAAGTTTCTTTGAGCTGAAATGTTTGTGCAGCGATGTTATTTTGGACAAACAAAACCTTCTTTATGAGACCTAGCCATGCTATTCCAATTTTCTCAAGAGAAAAAAAAAACCCCTTACCTAAGTCCAATCTGTGCAAATACAGGATGCAAACTTTATGTTTACCTTCCCTAACAACTAGAGACGGAAAGACAGTTCTTTATTACATTGCTGTAACAATTTGTTGTTGCTGTTGTGGGAGCCTCCCACAAAACAATTATGTGCCTCTGCCCTGAATACATAAACAAAAATCCATCACAAGCAATTAACGTTTTCGTCGGAATTTCCTCCACTTCAGTGCAGCCCATGGGGATTTAGTTTGAGGTGGTGACATTAGTGCCTTTTGAAAAATATTCACCCTTGATTATAGATTTCTTACAATTGAAGGCAGGAGGTGCTCAGTCACTACACATTTTCAACACATTTAAACATACAATATTATCCCAGGATGCCAAATGATTCACATTGGTCACATACTTCCAAGCTGTCAACACTTATAGTCATTACCCATCAGCAATTCTCGACTATAACACATTGGGCGTGGCAATCACAAGCTCCATTAACTCGGTTAGTTGGCAATTTATTAGGTAAGCCAACCAAAAACAAAGTCTCATATAACAACGCTGCATTAAACCCTGTTTTCATGCATATTATAATAACCAGTACTTATTTTAACTGCTTTATAGATGCACTGATTAAACTATATAGGGATTTTAGAGGCTGTAATGTTTTTATTTAATCTATCCGAATCTAATTATTACAAATGTGGTGGCCTTGCTGTATGTTATAAATCATACTGCAGGAAGCTACTCTACTTTACTTGAATACAAGAAAGCAGTATCTTGGCAACTTTCTTTCTGTTACTGCCTCCAGTGTTTGAATAACAGGAAACAGGTTTCTCTCTGGGAAAAGCTGTCTCCTCCACTGTAACAGATGGTAGACAGTAGATTCTTACAGCCATTTGCTTTACAAAAAACACACAGCTGTATATGCAAAGCAGAGATTAGACACACGTAAACGTACTCAGCTTCAAATGATCCTGGAGCGACAGGTTGAAGGGTCATGGCAGCGATATGTTAAAGACGGCGGCAGAGGAGAATGTCACTTTTCCAGACTAGCCTCCTGTACTTGCATTACAAAACATGCATCCTGCACATGCCAGAACACTGAGCACGAGTGAGTGCATCTGTGTCAGTGAGCGCATATAGGAGCCACTCCTACGGCTACTCACATGGCCAGGATATCTGTCTTGACATCAAGTCCGGCCTGGATTTTAATATCATCTGGCTTGTCAAACAGCAGCACTGATCTTGGATGTGCAATGTAAGCATCAATGACAACCCAGCAAAACGACTGTTTTTCAATTGAACAATTTCATCGGAACATCATGTTTGAGCTTTACATTTACTATTTAAATCATTCTCTATTTTCAAAAGCAAGGTCACAATAGTGTTTGTGATCAAAGTAGGTCACTTGGGCCTGTGTTTCAGTTCACCTTGAAACATATCACATCCCACTGCCTGCCTTCATTTCCTCCAGGACAAAAGAATGGTTAGTATTTTCTTGTTGGCTTCAGATGCTGCAGCCTCCAGTGTCTGCATGGAGGATATTACCGGAGAGCACTCACCAGAAAAAGGTGTTCGTTCCGTCGTCGTAGACCTCGCATTCTGTGTTTTTCCTATGCAGGCTCTCCCGGGAGCTCTGCTTCATCACACCGGCTTTCGTCTGCGCGCTCTGGCTCGGACAGCCTGGCTCCACCGCGCCGTTGATCGCGGCTGCGCTGCTTCTCTTCGATTCGGGCTTGGTCATGGCTTTGCCACCACCACCACCTCCACGGCGCTGTCGGCTGATCCCGTACGCTTCTGACCGGTCTCTAGGCGCTGCTCCCGTTCACTGTCATCCGCGTCAGCCCCACCTAAGCGGCTGTCAGCATCCTGGGGCGATCGGAGGAAACGATCGTTAGTGCGATGCAACTACAGCGGAGAGACAAACCTGAAAATCACGTCGTGCCGTTGAACGCCACCCAGCACAGGACAGACACGCACGTAGGATGAGTCCAAGTATGACCGGTTCTCTGACGCCGCCCACTTATACAAATGCATCTCTGCAAAAACGAGCGTGGCAGGACCATCACGTGTCGAGGACTTACTTTGTGACACCACCTTTGTGAGGGTTTTTCGTAAATGGCCGCCCGGCTGTAAATAACACATTAGCTGACCTCCGCTGGATGCGAGGCGGCGATGTCAGTGTGGCTAACAGCATTAGCCACTTGCAGCGCGCTATTTCTGCCTATTTGACCTTGCTGAGGAGGCTTCGTTAACTGGAAATCTTGTTAAAAAATTAACCGGCGTCAAACCTCCATTATTCGAGACCGTTTTACGCTTAAACTATGTTCAAGAAATTGTCTTTACGTGGGCTAATCACCTTAAAGTTCCTATTGACTTTTAGTTAGCTAAACTACGTTACTCACCACTGACGTATTTATGGGATTAATGATTGGAGTCTGGATGGATGAGTTACGGACATGCTATCGCTACATCAGCACAGCCGCTCGAGAACCGCCTTGTGGGAGAGAGAAACGGCATCTGGTGGGTCGCAGACTGACTCTGCGCTGAAAACAAAACGAGAAGCCGCTCCGGAGCGTAAACTGCGCGGGCTACAGTCCAGACCAAGCACTCATTGCTTCTGACACATGGGTTAATGGGACTGGTGTCCAGTTAGCGTCAATGTAGCAGCGGGCAGAAAAAAAAAAAAACGTCACATCCGTTCATATCCCTTCAGACTAAAAGACGCACGCGAAGTCACACGTTGAGATGTCTTTCTTTGGTAAATATTATTGTTGAATCTGGAAGTCCTACTGCCGCTTCATTCCGCAATGTTGTTACCGTGACAGCCTAACCGAACGGACGGGTTTAGCCGAGGAGCTTCCACTTGTGTCGTTTATGCGCCGTCACAGCTGCTGAGTTCGCGTTAAAGTTCGGAGTCCCTCAGTAACAGAAGGTTAAAAACAATAGTTCCACGGGTTTGTAGCATATTCCCAGCAGCAAAAACATACTATCGAGCCCTTCTCCCTACGGCTTGTTTTGGGTAAAGTTACCCAATATGTCGTCACTTCCGTTCCCACGCCTTACAACTTGCTGGCGTGGTAATAAAAGAAAAGGAAAATAATGCATAAAAATAAACATTTAAACGTCAAAATGGCCCAATGAATAGTAAAACATTTGCAACGTTACATTATCATGTTTTCACCCCTTTGCTGTAGGTCACATTTAAGGATGGGCTTTAAATTCAAGTGTTTAGTCAATAATCAACATTTTTTTATTATCATTATTATGATATACGTTTGGAATTTCCACATTTTGGCACGCTGCTAAATTTCCTCACCTATTCAAACTGTTCAACGATCAAAATGTTACGCTCTCTAAGGACATTGTGTCTTAGAGGACAAAGGACATTTTTTTGATGGTGGATTGACATTAAAGACATCATTTTTGCTTCTCTGTCCGTCACTTCGACAGCCCCACTCTGTAGTAAGATGTGATGATCGATAGTGTCAAAAGCTGTGCTAAGATTTAATAAGACTAGTATAGAGATAAGTCCTTCATCAGTCCCTCATCATTCGGTGGAAAAGGTGAATTAGATAGGTCGATTTCACAGGTGCAACGCAAGCAGCTCAGCCTTTTGATGGCTGCAGAGGGCTCGCAGGCATCGCCACAGGGCCCCTTTGAAAGGAGGAAAGGTGGTCATCTGATCAAACGGCCACATGTGACACCTATAAAACTGTTTTGTCCGTGAGCTGGCTCTGTCATTCATTTGACACACCCGGCTGGAATGATTTCCTGGATGAATTAGCCGCTGTTTCCTACCAGATGTTCCTCCCCACTTTACTGCTCGTGTGTGTCTGTGAGCTCGTCAGACCTTTCAGAGTTGTGTTTTTCAAACACACCTTTCAAAGGTCCAAATAAAGAATACATTGATTGTATATCGAACAGCGCCAGGTACATGTTGCCTGATGGGGCCCGCCTGAAGTCAGGGAGCTGCTCGAGTCACACCTGTGAAATCGACCTATCCGATTCACCTTTTCCACTGAATGTGTTTGAGGTCGGTCATGTGATTACACTGTAGAAATGCTACAAATTGATAATCTACACTGGCCTCTATATCATCACATTACCGACCAACACCTGGACACACGATAAAACAAACAACTGGTCTCACAAGTGACCAATTTTTGATCATTCTGTCCTTTGGTTACAACTGAAAAATTTCAGGGAACATTACTGAGCCAAACTGATTTGGAATGTTGAGTTTAATGAGGTTGAAGTTTGATGGTTGCTGAGTCAAACTCTCCTCTCTGTCAGTTAAGACGGGCAGAAAGCTCTATGTGTTGTGTTTTGGCTCCCTCTAGTGGTCCACGGAGGAATACTATATTTGTTTTTGAACGAGTCAGTGAATCACATGGATGCAGAGGACAGAAATTTTGTAAACAACTTCTCAGTTGTTTTCTTTAAGAACTTAAATTCACGAAATTTATAATCAACAAAGAAGTAAGTGTCTCCGCGATTTTAAGACGTGTTCCCCTGAAACCTATATTTCACTTATGTGTTAAATGTTATAAATGTATTTAACTTTTTTTTATTCATTTCTATTTTTCTCCCTTTTAATTACTTCTCATTTGCCTTACAAGTGTTTTATTTGTGTGCTGATATTATTTTTCCAACCTGAATTCTTTTTATTATCCATGTTTCAATAAAGAAAAGTTTGGCACCATACTGAGCTTGTATGCCTGACTTGAGCGTGCACTTCTGTCGTTAAGTTGACTGTTTGAACCAAATTTCTTTCTTTCTTTGTTATTTGTCCTGATGTTTTATTGGGCGGAGACCTACATTGTCTGGATGAAACAGTAAGTTCTTGACTGCAATATCCTAATCATAACTACAGTGCAGAATAATCAATTATTTAAAAAAACAACAACAAAACAAATAAGAATAAAAAAGAGAAAGACAAATACAGCATATGTGCAAATTCAAATCAGGATGAATAAATGTAGTCAGTTTTACTGTCCACTGACTCAGAAATGGGTTGTTTCTTTTTAATGGGGGGACAGAATATTACACGCATCATTTT
>KV751345.1:2261291-2273369 GCA_001698575.1 Mola mola
CCCAGACAAGGCTTCGTGCGGGTCCGCTGACTCGGTGCACGAGCAGCAGCAGTTTGGGGACCCCGCAGGCGCAACCCCAAGTCATCCCGATAATGATGGTTCAGTCGAGGGAGTGACTACGCCGCCGAGAACCCAGTCCACGCGCAAATAAGTTACCTATAACTGCTTCGTGGCAGCTCTGAATTTCCCTCCAAACGTCCGCGCGCCGCACTGATTCACAGCCCTCAGCGCCCCTCGGTGAAACTGAGCACCTTTGCTAGTCGAGTTTGGAGCTGATGCATGTTTTTGATTTGTTTTTAAACTGAGTTTAATCCTTTTCACTACAGTCTTTGTTTGAAAAGTGAGGCACAGCTTACCTGGATTACACACTCATCCTTTAACGGCACATAATGGTGTCATCTGTTCCTCACAAACGACTTTTAACCACTTTCAACTCTGCTGCTGTGATTGGCTCTGTTGATGAGGCGTAATTATTTTTGTTTATTTGCTCCGTGTCTGCCTCGCGTCGCTGTGCGGGGGTAAGACCCCGGGACGGGAGGTGTGCTGTGCTGAAAGGGAAAAGAGAGGTGGGGCGGGGCTGTGTTTGTGGCCGAAAGCCAGACTGGGAACTGAATCGAATTTAATTTCTGGTATCAGTTTAAACAAACGGCCAGCTGATTTCAAAAAGGAAAGGCAGTTATTAGGAAAAACAGCGAGGCCCCGCGGTGAGTGCGCGCGGAAACACGGGACGCGATGTGTCCGGGAGAGACTCATGGGTGAGCGGCCATCAGCTGCCGGTGACCGTAAACGCAGCACCGAGTCCGGTGCTGAGGTGACCAAACCCGACGCGTTTGCTCGGCGCTCGGACCGAGGGGCACCGGGGGCCGATGGGAAATCAGGGTGGAGTTTTTAGAATTTTTTTTTTTTTTTTTTTTTTTTAATTATTTTTTCCATTTTCTTGGAGGGGGGGGGGCTTCAAGCAGCCAATGAGAAGCCGGTTGCGCTGACTGATGAGCTCTCAAGAGCTTATATAGTCCACAGCTCACTACGAAGGTACATTTAAACGGAGCGTGTAGCGGAGAAAGGCGAGGGAGTGAGGAGACACAAACAACAATAACAACAACAAATACTACAACTACTACAACTACAACTACAAGTACAAGTACAAGTGACTGTCGCTCATCAGGAATTCACCACATCTTCTTCGTAATCCCGGAGCCTTCTTGGACAGACTTCTGGAGATGTCTCACGTACAGTTGTCGAGTAGCGCGCTGGAGAGGCTGGTGGCCCGGAGAACCTTTCCTCTCCACAAGCGCACGAGCGTTTGCCGCAACCTCTTTGGACCGGTCGATCACGACGAGCTGAGCCAGGACATGAAAGCCAAGCTGCGGGAGATTTCCGAGTGCGACCAGCAGCGATGGAACTTTGATTTCGAGGCCAACACCCCGCTGGATGGGGATTACAAGTGGGAAGAGGTGCCCGTGGAAAGCACTCCGGCGTTTTATCAGGAGTCCGTACAGATCGACAGGACCAGGATGCCCGCGACTCCGGCCAAACAGACCCCTTCCCCTGACTCCGTTCTCCCGAGGACCCCTCGTATGGATGTACTGGAGCGCTTGGCCATGCCCGAGAGCAGCAGCCCTGCGTCCCCCGCGGAGGTTAACCAGGAGAACCGCACGGACAAGCTGAACTCAGGGAAGCCGTCTCACCGACAGGCCGGCCGAAGGAAGAGGACGGCAACTACTGACAACAACACACACATCCCCGGTGAGCGGCAGATTTGTAATGAAATATGCGGGTCAAGCCGGGCGCTCCGGGCCCCGGGGGCTGCGCTCGGCGTCGGGGCTTTTACCGTCTCTCATCCATGCGTAATTTCGACTCGAGGCGATTTACGTGTCTTGACCTTATTCTTGCCTCCTGTCTCCCCACAGACTTCTTCGCGAAACGCAGGAGGGCTGCTGAGAGAACGTGTAACGACGCGAGCGCTTGCCACCACTCCAAGTCCCCGATCCCATTGGAACACACTCCGCGGAAGAGGATCCGTTGAAGGTTGGGACATTTATCGTGTTAAAAAGAAGTAAAACAACATGTAAAACAGTAACGGCTCAGACCGTTTAGAAGTAGCAGAATCCTGTCTAATATTCCATACGTGTGTTTTAATGACGTTTGTTAGGAATGGAGCCATTTATCTGTGTTTTTGGGTTGTGGATAATTCCGCTGAGTCAAAGAGTGTAAGGGGGGGGGAGGGGCGCGGAGTAGTAGTGATAGTAGGAGCTGTAGTAACAGCGGCGGGTGGGCGAGGGGAGAGCGCGTCACGCTGTGGCGGGAAAAGGCGCGGCAGAAGGGTGACGCCTGCTGCCGCCGCCGCCGCTCGGCTCTCATTGGGAAGCTCCCCTCACGCACGAAAACGATTAGAAAACAAACACTCACCGTGTTTCGTTTTGCTTCCTCAGGTGGATTTGCACTATTTTTGCCTGCGCATTATGTTGATCATCGGCGGGGAGGACACTCTTCCCTCCCCGCTGTTTCGACGCCGGAGAGGAGGAACAAAGTTGGACGGGAGAAAGGAGCCGCAGCGGCCGGCTGCCTCGGCTCGGCGCGCCCCGGCGGAGCGCAGCCCCAACGCCGGAGCAGACTCTCAGGACTCAACGGTTTGGGATAAAGATAAATATCGCCGAACAACTTCTAACCAGTACAAATGTAGCATCCATTGTTGCTTTTGCTTCCAGCCACTCGACAGTGTTAAATGTTTTAACATCTGTGCAATCCTAAATTACTTTAAAATAAGAATTGTCTACACTGGTCAAAAGTGTACAGCTTTATAGCTTATAAATGTTTATGACTGTTCTGTTTTTTGGTTCTGTTAATGTATATTTTAAGGCTATTTTAACTTATAATTTATTTATGTTTCTTTATATTTGTCAAATGCTTTGTTATTTTAGCCAGAGGGCAAATTTTTATTTTATTTCTATTCTGTGTTGTGATGTTCTGCAATCATGTAGCTTCCCCGTCGTAGCTTACACTTGAAGAGTAGGTGTCTTTGTGTTTCTGAGCCGTTTTGTGTGCGTTCATGCAAAGTGCCCCATACTTGTGTGTTGCGTGAGATGAGAATAAAACATATTTTCCACTTCAGCTTTTGACGCAGCTCGTTCTTTTGTCCAGTTCCGGCTCCTTCTGAAACCGTGCTGAGACGAATTTGTCCCGAAACTGAAACCGAGACAAGAGACGCGTTTGTGTTTCCTGGTTTCCGTCTGTGTTTTTTGTGTTTTGTTCCCCCCCCCCCTTGTAGAAAGTGTTTAACCACTTCCTACAAGACAAAATAAAGAAGACACGAAGTTTAGATCAATAGATTGCAGGCTGAACACGCTGTGGAGGTGGTTTTTACACGGCACCGGCGACCTGGAGCTGTCGGGCTCTCGCTTTAGGCCTGTTTCCACTCGGCTCGTTCACCTTGTGGGTGTAAAACGCGTTCAGACGCGCAGCCTTGCGTGGCACGGCAGCTGCGGGATATAGGCTGGGATTTAAAGGCCCTTTCGCTCCTTTAAAGAAGCAGCAGCTGCCTTTGGATCTCCGCTTTGTCCGCCACGACGACACCCCCACATCCACCCGCACTCAACAGGCCCTCTAAAGAGCCACTCACACACTGTGTTTGGCCCGCCGTGGACACACCGGGCGTGGAGGCCACCTGCCAGAGCTGGAGAAAGAAAACTACTACTCTTTGTAATTGTCCTCGTCTATTGAAACAAACCATTCAGCGGCCCATACTTGCAAATTTACCCTAAATTGAAAGAAGCCAAAATGCAGCAGTGGCGTGAACGCGCGGGGCCCTCGCCTGCGTCGTCCGCGCGCACGCACAAAACAAAGGCGCATTTCATAATTTCTCCGGCGGTTTCTGCGCCTGTTTGCGCCTGCTTGACCGTCTGACATGCGCGCTTGGGTGAAAACAGAGACTTTTGATGGCCAGGGTGACTTTGTCAGCTCCATACAGCCATAAGCTCTGACGGGCTTGTTCTGATTTCCAACACAAAGCGCTCTGCGGCTCCATTCTTTCCTTTTTGTTGCCATATGGCAAATCCATGTAGACATAGCCAAGACCTATTCAGTCAGCCACAGAATGTCCTGCATCAGAGAACAAAAGACACTTTGTCTGGCTGCTCTATTGATACGGATGGGCGAAAAAAAATATTATAATTAATCTATGGCTATATCCAGCTAATTAACGCCCATATGCCCACGGGGAGCGGCGAGGCCATTCAGTGTAGTTTTAAATTCACAATAGTTTACATGTTAAAGACAACAGCTGTTCATGTGTTACTTTAATGAAGTCTCTTCTATGTTGAAGACTCAACACATTCAAGGGCTCAAGTCCCCCCTCAGAGTTAAAAGGGTCATCTTCCTTTATTTGTCTCTACAGCTGTGCAACTATAAAAAATTTGTCCCAATAAATAGAACTTAAGATCAGACTCATTTGCTCAAAAGGGTGTCGGATTTGGGCCATTGCGCAAGAGGTCACAGGTTAAGGCCCCGAAATCCAACTCAGTAAACTTCTCTTCAAACAGAAGGAAAACACAAAGTTGTACCTCAGTCAGTTAATATTTTAATCAGGCTGTCGGGACTGAGCGTTCCTTGCAAGGCCTTACAGTCAGAATGAGCTCCGCGCGTGACAATTATGACTTAATTCAGGCCCCTCGTATGCGTGATGGACCCAAAGGAAAGAGATGACAGCTAACATGCAGACCTCATTAACAAGCCTAGAATATGATTACACAGCCAGCTGCTGATGGATGGATAGAAACAGCCTCATGCCTCCTCCAGTGTGACCTTCACCTCACATCCACCGTTTCATTTGTCTCAGTCATTACCACCAAATCAGATCAAATTTGGTTTTTCCAACCACACTATTATCATAAATCATTGCTGACTTCTGAAGTGGATAAAAACTGACTTTGCCTTATGATCAGTAATCACCATGAAAAGGAAAAGGTTGGAACATTTATATTGGTATTAGGTACGCAATCCATTGGTGGCCTGCATAATCCACGGACCTTTTGAGTTAGATTGATTTCAATCATTTCTTATCGTTTTCACATTCTAAAAAAAATGTGTGTGCAAATAAAAATCAGAGTGCCAACTGGTTTTGTTCTGTTTTTTGATTTTTTTTTTTTTAACAATTCAGTGAAATCTAATGGATTTTTTAAAGTTTATCAGGTCATTGTAGCGGCGCATTAAAGAGGATGAGATTAAGATAAATTCAATTTACTTTACTTTAATAGTAAGCTCACGATGTGCAGACTCTGTTAATTCTCTCTTAATTAATCAGCTTGAGTATTAATAAAATCTGGTCAGTCTGAAGTGGTAAAGGATTTAGCTGCAGCCACCTTGAGACACTGTGCACTAAAAATATGATATTATTGATCATATCATCGACTGAAAATATTATCTCGGGGGGGCGAAAAAAAAATGAAATCACATTTTCCTCTCAAAAAACACAATTAATGGGACCGTCTGCAAAGACTGCAATTAAATATAGAAAGGAGGAAAATCAGCCAATGGGAATTAGCATTTTCCATGACCATCTGGCACTGGCGCAGGCGACGGGGAACAAAGGCGGGCTGGATGGAGAGGAGAGGCGAGTGTGCCATCGCATTGACCTGCAAATGAGGCTTTGTCACCGAGTTAAAGCTCCCTGACCCCCTTTACCCCCTCCCCATAAAGACTTCTCCTTTTTTTTTTTTACCTATAGCGTGACGAATGGAGGCCCGAATTCAGGTCTGTGATGTTCAGGAGCTCCAGACCAAAACGTGTTGGAAACCATTGGGAGAAAAAAAGACGTGCAAACAATGTAATTCTGTAGGTCTGTTCGTGTCATCAATGTGTACCAAAATGACACATTTCCTCAGATCAAATGAGAAATTCACATTCTCGATGTCCACCTGAACAGATGTTCTCAAAAGGAAGTGCGTTATTAACGTGGCACGACATGGAGTGAAGCCCGTGTCATAAATCTCCAGCGTTCTGAGTAACAAAATACGAAAGGACAAATAATAATAATATTATATGACTATCTTTAATTCCAAACTAGGCTTTCACCTTTGTGACGCACAGGCCTTTTGCGCTTTACGCACCAAAAGTCACAAAGCTGCCTCTTAAATCCCCCTTTTTCTGCACACGTTTCGCATTTATTTCACAATTTATATAGAAAAAAAAAAATCGATTCGTGGCGGCAGTTAATGAAAATTCTTAATTCACTCCTGCTCGTCTCCCCCTTTCTTTGCCGCGATGCGCGCGCCCCCCTGGGATCCCGATGACATTAGAGCTCGATTGGGTGTCCGGGGAGTGTTTTTTGCGGGTGGGGCGGGGAGGGCGTGAGGAAGGGGCACTTTGTGAGGTTGTTGGACACCTGTGTTGCAGACAGAGACCCACGTGTTTGCATAAAGGTGTTTGTATCCGGAGGAGGGACGTGTTGTTTGCGCGTGTCGGTGACGGATTCACGCTGAGTGTCTAAACAAATCTTACACCGCGCGCCCTCCGATGCTCTGATGCTCACAGTGAAAGCTGTGTACGTGGCTCTGCACGAAATGCAAACTGCCTGAAGCACGACAAAAAGCCCGTAAACGTTCAAATCTGAGTGAATTCGAGCGCGTCTCTGATATTGAAACTAGATGCAGGATGTTGCAAATCGGAAAGAAACGTTCTTTAGCGCACAGCCAATGTTGAATAATTCAAAAATAGTTTGCTTTATGTTTTGACATCTGCCAAACACACTTCAATCATCACCAGGAGGTGTCAAGGCCACAATAAGACAATTAGAACACTAATTGTCCCTTTACGAGGTCAAGTTTATTTTTGGCTTCGCGTAGACGCAGCGTTGTTGTTGTTGTTGTTGTTGTTGTTGTTGTTTTCTCTCCTCTTCCTCCTCCTCCGGCTCTTTTCTCTCCTTACATCCACTCAGTATTCATGCGCGCGGATAACAAAGAGCGCGGCTCCATCCACGCAGGAGGCGGCGTGGCAGCGAACTCGTGGCAGCTTTTCAAATATCTCCTTTTCTCTGTCTCCTCCTTTTCTTTGCATCTCGACTTTGGTCTCGGTCGGAGCCCAAAGGAGGAGGCAGGGGACAGGGGGGGTTAATCAGCTTCCCACCCTCCATTTCTAATTCACTTTGCTCTCTGCACGCATCAAAGGGGATCCGCGCGGATTGAACGGCGCCCAGAGGAACAGCAAATCCTTTACACTGTTTCATAACGTGATAACTTCATCACAAAACAACTGGCATTTACTCTCAAATGAATCTTAAACATCTTCGGTTAGATCACATTTGAATTGCGTGACAGACTGTTCGTTTTGGTGATGAATGCGGTCGGCTCAAAGGATTGGAGAAGCAAAAATAATGGGCATATACACAAGTTCCTTACATGCTGCATCTATAGTTTATACCGTCTTCCCAATCTGGCCTGGAATTTGCCAGGAAAAAGAAATATTTCAATGCTCAAGATTCGTTTAATTGACTTCAGTTGGACATTTTATCTGGAATAAAAAACATGTCTGTTCCCTACAGGCCTGGTCTTTTCTCCTGCCTGAAAAGGTGTCGAGGTTTAACTATTGATTTGACCTAATTCAGCACAGCAACAAAATCCCATCGGCCTCATTCCATCACACAAAACATTTGTAATTTTTTTTTTTTTTAATCATTTAAGCTATTTTATGGTCATTGACTGACACGTGGCCTAAAGTCAAAGCAGTCAAAAAAAGACAAAGGCCTTCTTAAACATCGTATCATATCATATCATATCTGGCCAGTTAAAAGGTCCATATAATCAGGATTGTACTGAATAATTGTACTTTATATTACACAGAAAATTAACAACAGTTCAATAAACCACTTGCACCTTATCTGTATTGTTCAGAGTGATTACTTGAATGGTTGTTTTTGCTTTCAATCAATCAATAGCTTATGATTCAATTAAGTAATGGCACGTGGAGCCATGTGAACCAACAATAAACCAGCAACCTGATCAATAATGTTAGCACACATCAAAGCTGCCAATGTGTCCTTGGGAAGTGCACAGATTGCTGTTTGACTGATCCAGCTGGTCCCGAGCTACACGATCAATAAATCACTATGGTGAGTGGTGCGCCCAGGGACAGCCAGGGGTGTGCTGTTGTAATCAAACGCCTTCACAAAACCAATTTCTGTGGAATTCCAAGCAAATGTTATGCTGTGATTACTTCACATAGGGCGGCTTTCATACATTTTTAGGGTTCTGGCATCGTTCTTTTATTAAGAATCACTCAAACCACTGTTAAACGTCAGTTTCCCTATTGTATTGTGAGAGAGAGCTTGTCGACTCTGCGGGAAACCAAACAGTGACTGTTTCTGAGGTCCCATGCTGGAGGGGACAGTAGATGATTTAATCTGCATGTTGGCGTTGGCAGGAAATCTGGTTGAGACAATCCCTTTGAGTTTTCCACGCACTGTACCTATCAAAAAAACCACATAGCTTCACTTGTAAGTGATGGCTTTACAGCCGGAGAGCCATATGCAGCTCTGCAGGAAGGGGCCTGCTTCATTGTGGCGGTAATTGGGCAGAGAGGAGACGGGAGGAGATGCAGATAGCGCGATGACACTTGAGAAATGAGATCTAACTCCATCCCAGCGCCAGTCCTGACAGCCAGAGTCCTCCACCTCCATTCTTCTGGTGTCCCCTTTTGTTTGGGTGCTTTTCAGTCGCTCTGAACCAAACCTGTTCCCCTTCACATCCCTTCTTGCTCGGGACGCGAGGCCTCTGTCGGGCGGCTGTTGTCTCCGCTTTATCTGTCCATCCATCTATCCATCTCTGACGCCTCTGCTCTTCGCTCCTCTCCTCCCTGGGCTCTCCAATGGCAGGGCAGTTTTCTTCTCCTTCAATCATCTTGGCTCATAAAACTTGGGGAGGAGGGTTAGCAGGCTGTGTTTTCAGGGCTGGCTACACAGCTATGGGTGCACTGACTCGGACTAATGCTATTCACGCCCCGCATTTGCTCGCCAGTTCCTATGAAAAGGGATGGCCATGGCAGCCTTTATTTGACACGCAACAAAGGATCATCATTCATCAAGCAGCAGAGTTTGGGCTCGTCAGGCTAGCTGTCAGCCTCTGACGTCCGCTAGCATCACGTTCAGGCTCCATCGCTTTATTTTGAAATATAAATAAATTAATAAATGAAACCGGCTACTTAGAGCGAGTAGTAGAGCGAAGCTGAAATGTAGGACAAAAAAAAGAATACTTTGATTGCAGAAAGTTTGTTTTGGCCTCGAATTTAAATTTGAACATTCACAAAAGGCTGATGGTGAGCGTGTGTGTGTGTGTGTGTGTGTGTGTGTGTGTGTGTGTGTGTTTGTAGATATAGATATATAGCTGTGCTCCTGGGTCACCAAGCCACCATTAATCTTCAACTTTACTTGGCCGCTCCTTCACACAGGGCCATCAGCATAGAGGCCTGTTGGCAGCTCACAACAATACCCAAAATGCTGCAGGGCCTTGTCAGGCTTCCCTAATTTGTGGCTGTGGTCCTGGTGTTGAATTCACCCTCCGCTGGCTGCTTGACCTGCTGTATTCTGCTGGCGGATTAGAAACATCTTTTAGTCTTCACGCAGGGCAACACCAATGGGCTGATACACAGCCTGCAATTACACAGCAGGGAAGGCCTGCTTACACACACGCACCTTAATGTTTACGGATGATAGATGGAAAGATGAATAGTCTGCCTAGAGGGGAAAGAGAAGCAGGTGATGTGGCGGTAGGCTGCTTTAAAGAGGACTTCAGAAAGAGAGAGGGAGGCTAAAGGGAAACTGTCTCACTGTGTGTTTTGGGGTTTTGTAGCGACACAGCAGGTGCTCAGCCTACATTGTGCACATGGAAATCAACGTATCAAGGCGCTGAGCAGCAGCTTATCTCCGCTGGGAGATGGCACTGCGCTCCATCACTGTGCCAAATGGAAACGGCCACATTCTTCCAGTCCAAATCCATTGCAGGGCGCTTGCAGGGAGACGTGCTCATGCAGCTGTCCCGCTGTGCCTTAAAGTTCAAGAGAAAAGCTCCATCACTGCAGTTGAAAAGTCACTCATATTGCAGAAGTGTGATGAACGTGAAAACTGCATGACTTTGGCAAAGATTCATTCATTCATTTTCTACCGCTTATCCCGTTAGGGGTCGCGGGGCATTTGGCAAAGATGGGTTTTGAAATTAAAAATGGAGAACTAACACGGTGGCATGGCTGAGTTGCATTCTAGACCAGGATTCCACATGTAGTGCCAAGGTCATGTCAGCCCCCAGCTCATCTATTCGTTTTCAAATCTGCTTCTTGCAACAGCACTTCATCAGTATTTATTACTAGAGCTAAAAACTGAAAAATAGATGTTAATAAGAGCTCACATGTAAGTAAAGGATGTATTTGATTAGTTTATCATAAAAGTTTAGAAATAGTTTTCTACATGCAGCTAATTTATGAGGATGAAATATTTCCGTTCCCTTATCTTGTGGAATTAGGCTGCTGAACATTCAGTCCCAAAACACCCATTAATGACTCACCAGTGTGGTGGAAGTCGTTGTGAAAGCTAGAGGTCCAGTAGCTCATCGCAACTGCAGCAAAAAGATTTCTAATAAAGTTTGGCGTAAGAAGGTAAATTTCTAATAATATGCAGGATTAAAATAACGCACACACAGATGCATTTGCATGATGTTAACACCCCTGAGTAAAACAAAGGACCTAGACCCAGATAACAAGAGGGAGAACAGGGAGATATGCAGCAGGTCAAGCGCAGATCACAATTGGCAGCATGGAGTGAGATCGTACAATGCACACAAAGGCTTGGAGGAGGGAAACTGGCAACTCTAACATGGTTCCCCTGCCATCATCCCTCGCTCCCTCCTTCTGTTTCCCAACAGATGCTGTTCACTGTGAAGACACTGTCAGCTGTGTGAGAATGGGCCAACATTTGCTGACAAAAAGGAAAAAATAAACAAAAACAAAAACAAAAAACCCACATTGTCACAGTCAGCATCTGAGTTTACAACGGAGCAAGAGACTGCTCTCCAGGAATAGAACCTGTAGCTATGGAAACATACTCATACCCCTACTTGCGACCGTGTCTATAGCATACATGCACACACTTGTCAGCTGCACGCCAGGCGCCATATAAGCCCAGATGGCGGTGAACTGCATAACTCACTTATCTGTCTCTGGCCTCTAAAGGAATGCTTAAAGGCCTCTCCAATTCCCAGTGGACATCACCAAAAAGCACAGACAGCGAGAGGCGCGCCATCTGCTCCCAGACCCCTTTCCTGTCCGTCCCACAAATTGATCCCCCTCTTTTACCTTCGACCCCCTTCGACGATCGCTGATCCTTTCCTAGAGAGCCACTGTGGATGGGAGAGGGCCCGAGGGGAAGAATCACCCTCTTTTGGTTAAAATTCAGCGTATCCATCACGCCCCTTCATCTCCTGGTGAACCCTCAACGGAAAACGATGTGTCCCCTTATCAGGAGTAAATTATTCTTCACTTTAGTGTCATCACTTTTAGGGACCGGAAGATGTGAGAGTGTCAAGAAATCAATTTTATCAACTGAGACCTATTGTGATGAGCTCAGATTAATGTTGGCATCCTTCATTTTTAAAGTTCTTGATAACTAAAGAAAGATAAAACATTAACATATGGCATATTGCTATTTCTAAAATAAAAGTGGAGCGGCTTTTTGGTGTAATGTAAAGTCCCTTTTACTACAAATGTTTGCAAACGTTCCAGTTTTCTTGCTCCTCACATAACTGCAGGACAAAGAGAGTCTGCAAGCTTTGTGCTGGGACAGTACACCGAGGGTCACTGAGTTCAGTCCATACAAGCCTCTGTGCAGGAGTTTTCTCATCCCCGTGAGTGTGGTTTTAAGACTGTGGCTTCCCTTACGCTTGCTTTTCGATATGAACACACTGGAAATAGGTTAAATGTTGCATTGTGCTGTATAATGCTATTCTAACTTCGTTGCAAATGAATAAATATTAGGTGTGAAGAAACTTATACTTACATATCTCAGAAATAATAAAAAAAAAAAATTATTTCTATTTTATTTTG
>KV751345.1:2274808-2290505 GCA_001698575.1 Mola mola
AAGAGGAAGAGCATAAACACTTCCTGTTTATGCTCGGGATAAATATAAATGAATGCGTGGTGACTGGTTGTGTGCCAGACGTTGTATGTGGACAGAGTTGAGATATGAAAAGAGAGCCACAATGATGGTTTTGTTTTGAAAAATTATATTTCGAAGTAAAAGCAGATCGTTTAAATGAACTTGATATTCACCAGTGAGGCAACATAATCTTCCAAATGCAGGTGTAGATAAAGTTTATCATAAATACAAAGATGTTCTTGTGCTGATGCCTTCACTAAGCAGCAGAAGTTTAAAGTCCTCGTGTTTGCGGTTTTGAAGCAATTATCCCGAATCTTTTGAAGCCTCGATGCTCTCACGGTGGGTTCATCAAAGCCTCCCGTGGTTGAGGCTCATCCCTTGCATGAAAGGTAAACACTTGGACTCAGGCCCTGACATAAGTCTCCAACACGTCAGGACAAGCGCTTCCATCATGCAGCTTCACGATGCCACCAGCTCGGAGCGGCTCTCCGTCAGCCGCTGACAAAACGTGTGGAACAAATGGTACCAGCCAAATGGAGGGGCAATAAGGCGAGGGCCCCTCTGTGAAGTGTGTGTGTGCCGCTGAAGTGTACCCAAGCAGACAGGCGGCGGTGTGTGTGGATTTTGCAGAGTGAATGGTGATTGTGAACTTTGAAAGGCGGGGGGGGGTGTCTCCCTGTGGTGAGAGTGTTGGAGCTGTGAGTGTGTGTGTGTGTGTGTGTGTGTGTGTGTGTTTCTCCATGCACACATGTTTGTGTCACAACAGTCTAAAGTGTGTGAGAAAAAGCAGTCTGTCGGTTCAAGTATGCCCCCATGTGACGGCTGTGAGAAGTAGATCGAGACGGGACGACGGCAGACTTCTAAGACCACAAGTTCTGTGTAATTTCCTCTTTTTTTTCTTTTTTTTTTTTACAGCTGCGTGACAAATTAGGGGACAAAGCCGTCTGTGGCACAGGTCCAAGAGGTCTTTGAAACATGACTGTAGAGAAGATGATATCTTCTTTGGCGTTTCAGCAATGGCGGCGAGGAATGCAGACGCACTCCCCCAGCTGGGTCGAGATCTGGTGACTGCGAGGGTCAGAACGTATGATGTGGGCATCAATACATCAGTAGCACAATATATGGCTTGCCTAAATTGAACATTAGTTTACACCTGTGTGATCACCTTGTATTTTAAAACTTTAACTTAAATTCGTTAACTTTTACATATACAGGTCATCTCATCGAGACACAGGGTCTCATTGTCAAGAGGGACCTGTTTCAGACACACAACACAGCAATAGTTACAGATTTATCCATACAGTACATACAACATTTTAGCAAAAGTATCAAGTGGAAGTACATTAAAATACTAAAAACACTAAAAACAAGAACAAGTTTCCAATGATGCTTAAATAAATTTAAAGTGGCATCATGCCGGACAGCTTCAGATCCTGCTGTGAGGTGTTCCATGTTGAGGGGGCAGAGTATGAGAATGCCTTGTTGCCAAGCTCAGTTCGTGCCGAGGGAACGCTGAACGTAATGAAATCCCTCGCGTGAAGACTGTGGCTGCACTGTTTGAGTGGCAGAAAACAGGACAAATATTTTGGGAACAGTCCAAGGATGGATTTGTAAATGAAGCTGCACCGATGCAGAAGTCTGCGCATGGATAAAGATGACCAGTTGACCAGAGGGTACGACGTGCAAAATAAATTTGAAATAAAATGATTCAGATGGTGAAATTTTCAACGGCATTATACTAAAATACAGAAAGAAATGATATGAGTTCGGTTCCAAAATTATCCTGAATACTGGCTATAAATTGACCCAGATCTCTGCCTGGAATTTGGAAATACAACAGCAGCAATTCTCAAAAGCCTTAACTGTCCCTGATCAAGTGATTAAGTCATGTGTCGATGCAGCTTAAAAACAGAAGCACAAAAGGTCAACTTTTGTCAAAAGTGCTGACTCTAAACTCTGTGCCAGTGATTCGTCATGTTGACGGACCAAATGGAACTGCAGATATGATGATGATATACATTTTATTTAAGATATGTTTATGCGTGCATTAAAATGGGCAATATGGGAGGGACGTTGTTTGTCAAACTATTTGTTTTGTGTTTGCATGTATGTTTATTTTTGATCACGTAAAAACATTTTACTTTCCAAAATAGGAAGGTCTTTTCTTAAAATCATATCCAAAAATTTGCATAGTTAACATTTTTTTTTAATGTGCCACTTGAAGACAAAATCAAAAGCATTAAAAAAAAAAAAAAGTCAAAATAGCCCAATAATCCTTTGGATTACCAAATCAGAATGTGAATTTTCAGGATTTGGAAATATTACCCCCCTCATCAGATATTTGCTCTGTTTGTAGCAGAGTTGTTGTAACGATGTTTACAAGACTAAAGATGTCCAGCAACAAACACAAACACTCTTGTGTCTAACAACGTGTTATCTAGAGAGGGGACATTTTTCTGTGTTGCGTGATTCCTCCTTGAGATAAACTGGCTGAAATGCAAGTGACTTTCAGTATATTTCTAACGCTATTAAAAAAGGATCACTTTAACAAAATCTGTGGCTAGCAAACACACACTCTTGTTATGGAAAAATGGTAAAAATAAATAATATGGTTACAGTGAGATAAATATACATCGGGTTAAAGCTGAAATAAAAAGCAGATGTGCATCTCTTGGCCTTGTTACATTGAAGGCATATTACTTCCTGTGTTGACAATGACATTTTTTGTCCGATGCAGCCGTCACCAAAGCTTTAAAAAAATTTAGATTGTGCACTGAGATCAACTGCACTAAAGGTAAAACTCTCCCTGTGTGTATTCCCCTCAGTAAACTAATGGATAACGCGCTCTCCCGTGGAGGGTTAGGCTCTTATGTTGCTGAGGGGCTTATTGACGGCCTCAGTAACAGATTAAATCCCTACTTTTGCTGCATCCAAGAGGATTTTCACCCCCTTGATTCAAACAAAGGAGGAGAGTGTTAAGATTTTAAAGCCCCAAAATGAGACACTGTCAGCTTTAAGAGACACTCGCAGCACAGAGAGGAGGAGGAGGAGAAGGGGGAGGAGATGGAGGAGAAGAAGGGGGCAGCAAAGTAAGCAAACAAAGCCAATGGGACTGAGATATCGTGTGTTTATCCCTTCGTAATGAAAACACAAATCCTTTTTTTGTTTTTCTCTTCTGTTTTTTATCAGATGGCCATAATGAGCTGTCTGAACTTCAGAGTGGTTCAGTTATAAGCCCTCATGATCAGAGGGCGCCCTTATCGTCAGCGGACGACTTCAAAACGAGCAACAACAAATATTTTACAAACCCGGCTTCCTCCCTCCTGTCCGATCACCACATCGGGATTAGGTTTCAAGATGGACAGACCCTTATTTAGTCTGTTCCATTAAAAAAACTTTTGTCCTGGAATCAAACCCCTCGCTCTTCTGTCCGTGAATGGAAACAAATGTGTCTATGAAACTCTTTCATCTGCCCACAACGTCACATCTGGCTGGCATCTGACATCAGTCAGACAGGCCTGTGTCAGATGTGGGTCCCACTTAGTCAGCGAGGCTGCGTCCCTGCCTCCCACTCTTCTTTCTTTCCCACATTTTCAGCAGAGACAGACAGAGAGGCCTACATGAAAAGGGCAGGGGCTGCGGGGTAGCAGGGCCCGAGTGTAAAAACAGTACTAATTGCCCTTGGCTGGTTTTTATGAAGTTGGAAGTCATGTCGCTCTCTGCCCCGCCCACCGCCTCCGCTCCAAAGTTGCTTGCACAGAGGCGACAACTACACACTATAAACACTGCCCCGGATGGATTTGTGGTCGCGGTGATCAAAGTCGCCAATGGGGATGATAGGCCTGACGGTGCATGTGTGTATGCACCACCGTGTGTGTGTGAGAGGGGAGGCTACATGCGGGTTCTGTCGTCGTAATTCTTTATGATTGTAACCACTGTACAGCTTGATGAGTTAACATGACGCTAATGTGCTACTCTCTGACGCCACACGGGATGCCAGCTAACCAAAGCTGAGTGTCAGAACCACTGCAAACCAGGAAGGTTGTGAACATGGTCGATGCCTAACCGAGTGTACTGAGTGTCCAGTGAGCACGCTGGCATCACTGACACAAACCATGTCATCAAAACCAGCCATGTGATCGGCCACGCTCAACGGTACTGGGCAAAGCCTGCCGCTGTACAAAGGGTGCATATGTCTTGACCATGTATATAAAGATGGACGACATGAGAGCGGCCAAATGTGAAACCAAAGCATTTTGATCACCCCCTGGTGGATGGCTCCAGTATAGCTCATAAGGCCCTCTGATTCCATTGTTTTTGGCAAGACTTGGAGCAAACTCAACCTCAAATAATTCTTTCCCCAAAGATGGTTTCTATTGTTTTATGTATGTAGTTTTTCACGAATGATCACATAATTGGCCAGTTAAGTAGTGATAACACTGGGTTGAAACATCATGATCGACAGCTGAACTCAGCTTGTGATTGGGCAGGCATGTGTATGTGCAGGAACTTGATACCTTCTACTTCGCAGACTCTGGCTCCAAATGATGTCAACAGCACAAAATGGGAGAGTTCTCGGGATATTTGCCTTAATGTCTGTACAAGGGGAGGAAGTAACAATGTGGCATCCATTTTGAGTGTTGTCAAAGGTCTGGACAGCCTCTTTGAGAGCGTTCATGTGACACAACATGGACCAACTACACTTCTGACTGACAAACCCTTTGGTAAAAGCGTACTGACATTGTTAATGTCTCTGCATTATTAATTGTAATGTGATTGCTTGGACTTTGGGCATCTCTGATGAGTCATTTTCGTCGTTAGTGTGATCGACTTAATGAAATATTGGCAGAGTGCTTTCAGACATGGCGCTAACTTGCACGCTGAGTGATCGGATCACAACTGGACGGTTCCAAATGCAGGTCTGAATGCACTTAGGACGCATGAGTGATTCACCTCCAAATGTGGTCTGCACCACATGTGGCCACATTCTGACAGCAATGTGAACACAAATGTATCCTAAGCTACACTGACCCACCTACTTCAGTGATGTCCTCATTCTAAAAGGAAATACATCATCATTTGCGCTTTCGTAATTTGCACTAATTAAGCTTCATACATTTTGGAGAGGCCAAGATGTAGATTGCGCCATACAGGAAGTCCCCTTCTTCATTTATTTCCTTGCAGAGTATGCATGCACCTAAAACGTCAACCGTTTTGACTTCAGGAACAGAAATGCTACGTGTGTATGTGCTTACAGAGCAGGAAAGTGAGACTGTAAATTGTCTGTGACAAAAAAGTGTGAACCCACATGCTGTCCACTTGTGATTGGTTCAGCCAGGACACGTGATGATACAAGGTCTGAACAGCCCCTAAAAATCACATGCAGCTCCGACTGTGTCAAAGATTCTCTAACTTTTCTCTGTATGGATTCATTTACAGTGGGATCTTCAACATCAGTGTGAGGACACTCACTTATAGTGCACTTCTGGCCCTTTACCGCCTCTTTGCTCCTCCTCCTCCTCCTCTTTTTTCCTTCCTCTCATTGTTCCAGTTGTCTTTTCTTTCCCTCTTCCTGTTTCTTATTCTTCCTTTTCTCACAATTTCCCCCTCTCTATCTTCCCCCCCCTCCACTTTTTCTTGTTCTTTTTACACCCTTCTCATCCTCCTGTTGCTCCTGCCCTTGTACATACAGCACAGTCAACCCGTTTCTGTCAGCGTTGTGTTGTTTTGACCTCCCTTTCTCTCTGTGTTTTGTATATCTCACTCTGTACTTTTCTTTCTCCTTCTTTTCGACCACTTTTTTGGGTCAGCTTCACTTTCCCTCTCCGCCTCACTTCTCTCCATTTATAATTGCCAGCTGACATAAACAGAGGAGTCTGTTGGCGTCGATCCAGAGCAAACATTGATATCCAAGCGCCCCCCCTGACTGTTCTCCCCTTCCACTGGCAGCTGTCCATAACTAAACACAAGATGTAACAGAAGAGGCACACACACACACACACACACACACGTACACACGCTCCCTGGAGTGTCCACTGTAGCTGTTTGCGTGACTGACATGCTCTACTGTGATTAAACTGGTCTGTATGGGACACTGCTGCCTGCAGCTGTAGACCTTTCCAAAGCTTAGGCTGCAGTCAACCAGAAACAGCAACAAACTCTGGGAAAGTAGAAAGTAAACAGATACTTTTAGTCTTTTGCACAGCCTGTCCACTCATTTTCCTCCTGCAGTTTTTTTTTTCCAATCCATAGGCAGAGAAATACTGGGCTTGTCGTGGAGCAGAAAGCTTTAGTCAGATCAAAAGTGTTTTTATTGGACATGGAATGAGTTTGTCACACTGCGTCATCAAAAGCGTGAGGAAAGTGTTGCGTTTAGCTGACAGCAATGAGAGCAATGTCATTGTCTTCTTAAACTATGTATTTGTAGTACAAAACATGTCATGACCAAAATAAGCAGTCAGATGGTTGAAGATTTCTGCTTTCGTGATGCGCTGCCCCTCGCCAGAGCTCACCTGCTCTGTCATCTTCTGAGTGTTGAACTAGTCTATTGTACGTGCACAGCAGTGAGTTCTAACGGTGGACTAATTCGGCCGTTCATGTTTGAAAATTGGTGCCTCCATTGCAGAACACAGGCAGAAATCCTCAGCTATGATGTTGGCTGCTTATTTTGGTCATGATGTGTGTCACAGTACGGTCATGTAGTGGTTCTGTAGTACATGTTGAGATCAAGAATATGATTTTCACTGGAGGCGGTCGTGGCAGTGTAGCTGCCCGCCCTTCCATGTGCCTACATGGGAGGCTCAGGCAGGGAGCTGAGCAACAAATACCCCACAGGTAAACAGCAGAGGAGGCATGAATGACATCTAAAGGGACACTGAATAATTTAGACACAGCAGCAAAGAGGAGGAGCTGGGTTGCAAAGTAGCCTGATGAGGAAGTAGAAAATGTAGGCAGGTCAAAGCACGTTAAATAGTGTACCCTGCATGAGATGTGCCAATAGAAGGAAAGAAAATAGAAGAATCAGCTAACATGAGCTGGCTTTTAGATAAGCAGATATAGCTGAGTTTGTGTGTCAAAACATGTTGAATTAGAAGGGGGGAAAAATAAACGACGTTATTGCTGCAAATATGTTTATTTTTGTTCAGTTGAAGTTTTTACTTCAATCATTGAACCAACTTTACTTATTTTCAACTGAGGGGGTGATTAATTCAGTTGCAAGCGATTGTATTCACATGATATACAGCAGTCCATTCCTGTTTGGAATTGGGGTGGAACCTCAACATACGGCCAGAGAACAGAGTTAGTTTATAGGTAAGCGAGATTTTTGCTTGGACACACGTCAAGTTATTTTCTCATTTTTTTCGCACCAAACCCACAGATTCAAACCAGCTCTCAGTCAAAACATGTCTCTGGGTTAAGCTTTCAATTGTTTCCACACCAACATGCTGACAGCTCGTTAATGACAGGTAATAAAGGTTGTGTAAACACATCTGTTGGCACTGACTTACCAGACAGTAAAAGGCTGTAAAGCTGCAGGACACCAGTCCCGGTACAGAGTGTCCATTAGCAGCTCAATGTCCTCGGTCTGAACACCCACCCTCAGTGACAATTCAGTTGCTTGTCACGATAGCTTGTATTTGTTTGTTTGTTTTTGCAAACTGGGATGGGATGGCCCAGTATGCTGTTTGGGGGACACATGGTGAGTTCAGTGTTTTGTATTGTATCACTATGCACTGGGGGTTTGGCCATTAACATCCAAATTTCTCCAAATCTGAACATAAGTGTGATCAGAGTCTACGTCAACCAATTGAACTAACTGCAGTATCCCCAGACTCACTTCCGTTTTTGGTTGTAGTGGAGAAACCTTTCGAAATGGAGTCAACAAGTCATGATTAGGAATTAGGAATTAAATGCAGCACATTTTTGTTGATTCTTTCCTCGTATAAAGTGTGCCATTGTCTGTCCGTTCACTGTATAACTGGAAGAGTAACATGGCCTGTCTCTCATTCACCCGTGGCTATACCTAGAAAAAAAAAGAGAAAATAACTAATTTTGTTAGTTACTACATTATTTGACACTCTTTACATTAAGTTGGTTCTTATAACATATAAATAATAACATAAAACAATTTTTGTTGATGCTTACTTTATGCATGGGGAAGTGAGGTCTGATCACACGTGGTTTCTTAAGAAATTTGGAGATGCAGGAAGGCAGGCTCAGATTAGTCCATCTGTTATTAGATCATCCAGCAAAATCCGTAACAGAAATGATGAATAGGCTCATACAAAAGTATACTATAGGAAACAAAGTCAATAGCTGGCGGGTAGGAGTTTCTCCACGCTGGATAAGCAGGGTTGTCCAGACTTTGTATGGGCATGTCTTCTGGGAACAGATACCACATGGCTGATAACCGGATCTGCCTAACACTCTGAGCAGATGGCACTGGGCGTATCATTTTTACTGCGAAAGTGTTCACCAAATGAGGTGAAACCAAAAGCAGTGATTAAGACCAATCAATAGCGGTGATTAAATGAGATTTGACACAAAGGGAAGGATGCCAGGACGCTGAGACAGAGGGTTCAAACGTGTTCCAAAACACTTAAGATCTGTGCAGCGTTGGGTCACAGGCTGGGTGTCAGATTGGGAATACCAGTGAGATGCAAACAAATTTGACCTATTTAATAAATACATTGATTTTATTCTTGGCAAGTCAATAAGTTTTGGTTTGTTCCATTTGAAATTCAAATCTTATGCTGATTTCTGTCAAAGGTGCAATTTGGAGAATATTTGAAAGGGCGATCATCAGAGTAAACACTAACTCCCATCACTATCCATCTGTCGATAGTTATCCTGGGCTGTATAATTATCTTGGGCTGTAGCTATAGCAACTGTTTGCCTGACAATAGCCAGCACTGGAGCAAGTGGGCCTACTGCTCACTGAAGTCTGTCCGGCTCGCGTCCGTGTCTAGGGGGAATCCGTAACCTGAACACGGCTGGCAACCAAACTGGGAATGGACAGTGCTAACCCATTCTGACCCGAGCTAATGAGTTATTAATGTTTCAACAAAGGCCCTTTGTAGCAAATCGAGGCACCAAAGGTACCCTTTGGTGTGATGTTTCTTGTTATTTTTGGTAAGCTGAGGCACAAAGGAGTGGTGACGTCTGGTTAAGTTTAGGAACAAAAACCATGTGGTTAGATTAATGAAAAGATCAGTCATGGCTGGTTAAAGTCCACCTGAAACGAAAAACTCTAATTTAAACCCATTTCGAGCACACCCTTGATCATACTGTTGCATATTGGACGATATATGGCAAAAAAAAAAAAAAAAAAAAAAAAAAAAAAAAAAAAAAAATTTGTTTTCTAATTTTACAGTAAAATTTGATATTGTTTTCTTCTGGTAAAATAACAAATTACATCACCATGTATGAGCCAATTTCAACCAATAATGGCATCCAGCTGTCAATCAATCTTTAATGTTTAGCTAAGTTCAGCAGAGCTACAACCGTTGCTGTAGTCATGAGCTGTCCAGGTTAATCCCAACGTTAATCTCTCTATCTCTCTTGGGATTGGTTCTCTTTCATTCCAGTAGGAAATACGTCACCACACAGCAGTTAGATTATTTCCAAAGTCGGTTTCACGGGCACTTTAAGTTTAGGCATTAAAACGACCTGGTTAGGTTCATGGAATGACTGGTGACACTTGGTTGCAAATGGTACAAGATCTTCGCTTTTCTGGGTCAGAGTCAAGTGTGTGAGTCACTCATCCCTGACCTCCACCCCTCACTTTTCATGCCACGCTACACAAATGATGAGATGGGCATAACAGCAGGTTGACACGACCGGTACGTTCCAAAAACACATTGTCAATTTTAAAAGAAGATATTTATCAGATGATTTGGCATTTTTTTCTGATCTAATCCCCATCTGTGCTAACATGGCTGAGAATGTCCCAATGTACACGACCATATTTACTTTACCTGAAGCAACTCTGACCAACTTCCTCTCCTCTGAAATGTTTTCCTGGAGGCTAAAGAAATAGGCGACCATGTCAAAGCCAAATCAAGTTTTTTTTTTATATGTATAGCCCAAAATCACAAAACACAATTTGTCTCAGAGGGCTTTTTCAAACTTTACAGATGTGACACCCTCTGCGGAAAAATAAGAACCCTCAGGAAGAACCACAGAGGCGGGATCGTCTGGTTCCTCCAGAACACAACAACATGAAAACAACAAATTCTTGACAAATACATGTTCAAATATATGAACTCCATGAGTCATGTGTTTACAAACTTCACACAACTCAACAAATAATGTCACAGAGGTATATTTAATTTAGACATTTTAATGCAGAAATGCTTTATATGACATATTTAAGGTCTTAAGGTGGACTACAATTATGCTTTGCTACTTTGCTCACTTTTTTTTACACTTTTACATACACGCCTCAGGGCAACTGGTTTGCTGTGCACACCTGTTATTTTCAGCAACAACATATTTCACAATCATTGTTTTAAGATGAGGTTCGAGGGCATCTTTCCTTTATTGGACAGCTTTATGGTAGACAGGTAATGTGGTGAAAACGGAGGGGGGTATCACATGCAACCATTAAGGCCACTTTAACCAGAACTGAAACACAGAAATAAGATATTCTGACTGTTTCACTACTTAAATTGCTAATGCGAGCCTTGTCCCGTCTATGCCAAGTTGGAACAAGACTGTGTTTGTGTTTGGATGATCTTTGTCTTCTTTTCCAATTAAGTTTGGCCTGTTGACAATATGTATGACCTTCTGATTACACGTTTATTACATGTTACATAACATCTTCTTTTAAGCAATGTCCCACTGGCTAATGCTGTTTGCTGTTTGCTCCCTCAATCACTCCGGTCTCGTCTCTCTACATGCTTTACATGGTACAGTTAAGAGCCGATGCTCACTAATACAATTCGAGGGGTTTTCCAGCAGAAACCTGATTGACCTCTTGGAGATCTCGAGCAAATGTCACTGCACTATTGTTTACTGTACGTACTGTGACTGAGCTGGACTTCACCCTTGAATTTTGACATGAAATTACTCTTTTGCTTGTTTTTACACCACTGTGTATGTATGGAGGGTATAGAGGAATCTGGTAGCTGTAAATAACTCTAATAGACAAGATAGAGGACTTATGCTCTTAACAAGCACATAGACACACACACACACACACACACACCGAAAGCACAACCTGTCCACCGTAAAACTCGGAACGATCCCAGTTGGGTCTGGCATCCTGTTCATTCCCTCTCTGCAGGGACTATGAACTGGATATGATAGAATAGAAAATGCTGGCTATGTCTCAAGGCCAATGCAACACATATGGCTTTAATGAAATTTGCAAGTTAGGGAGGGAGTTGGAGAGTGATAGGTAGAACGTGCAAAAGTGAAAGTAGGAAAGGGCAAAGGAAAAAAAGGAGAGTTCGGCCAAAAGATAGAGATCATAGTAAACGCTGAACCGTATTTGTGTGCCGGTTTTACTCCACAAAATGATATTTCTCACTTGATTTTCTTTAGTACATCCACATCCTCTCTCAGCGTTGGGCAAAAAAGCAAATGTGTGCTCGGTGATGCGTCCTGGCTTGCCTTTATTCAGACGCTCTACTTGTTTTTGTCAAGTCAGCAAAGTTGAGGCTGGGGGCTGGGCGTGGATTGATGTTTCTGAGTGTGTATGCGTTTGTTAATGACACATGATTTTGTTGGGCAATACGCATAAATGTTTATTGATAGTTAATAACTAATAATATTTTTTGTTTGTTTTTTTTTGCAAAAACTGCTCTCTGGTTCCTACTCCTATAATGTGAATGTATATTAAAGTAAAATCAATACATTTTGGTGATGGACCTTCAGTCAGATTAAACTTGAATATGTCACCTTGAGCTTTATAAATTGTAATGGACCACGTTTGCAGTTGTTCTGCCCCTACTATGTGTGAAAATAATCAATTGAGAAAATTAGACTGTTCATTTAAGAAAAATGACATTTAGTCATTTAAGCAAGTGCATAAGGCAAATCCGTGTTGCGTTGCATGTGCAGAGGAGGAAGTGACAGTACAGAGTGACAAAGCCTGCACAGAGAGGAGGTCAGGGTAAATGGAAGGGTCAACAAAAACATTGGGGCATCAGACAAGAAAGCGCTTATGTGTTCCTCTGCAGGGTACTGACAAACTCTTTATTTTTTGGGGGGGCCTGAGGAGAATTGAACTGACGATGCAGGATTTACTGATGAACTAGTGAAATGAACTGATAAAAGAAGTGTCAGCCCCTTTAAAGTGAACTTATCAATTGATCCCGTTTCAGATGTTCGCGAATGTTTGATTGGCCAGCTCTCCGCTTATTCTCCAGGGAGAGTGAGTGTCTCTTTTTGACAAAAGTCACATCAAGTCTCACTCGAACCAGGCAGGAAATCAAACAGTGGAAAGGCATAGAAAATCATCATTTTAAAAAAAAGAAACAAAACCACAACAACAAAAAAGAAACAGCTATACAAGAAACCTGCAAAAACAAAACAAACACATAGTTCGTGGTCTGAGAGAGCATATATTTTGGCCTTGGCCCCTTGTCTCTCCACCTCCTGCGGGCAAGCCAGAGTAACTGAATGCCACTGGCCCGGCTCCAATCAGCTCTGCTCCAACCCACCGGACAGTGAACACAACCCCTCGACTTCGCTGCGGCATGCCAAACATTTCACCTGGTTCCAGTGGTGACTGCCTGACGCCTCCCCCTCGGTGAGGGCCCGGGCATGAACTGCCTCCATCTGAGGCACGCGACGCCCCTTGCATTGTTCTGAGATTTGGCTGCTCCTCAGGACTTCACCGCAGGCTATTGTTCACGTCAGCAGGAGAGAGAAAAAGGCATGTTCACACAAACAAGCCCATACGTCCTCAG
Source organism: Mola mola (assembly GCA_001698575.1). Taxonomy (NCBI): domain Eukaryota; kingdom Metazoa; phylum Chordata; class Actinopteri; order Tetraodontiformes; family Molidae; genus Mola; species Mola mola. The sequence continues at coordinate 2,287,744 of KV751345.1, forward strand.
ACTGACACATGCACGTGCACGCTATTATACTTACTGAAAAATGACCAAGAGCAGACATGTGTGTGTTTCTTTGTAGGCAGAAAATCAATAGCTGTACTTGCATTTGCATAAAGATCAGTTGGTTTGTGCTCTTATCTCTGTGGGCTTTAGGTTACAGGTAGTCCGTTCTTTCTTGTACTTCTTTATTACTATTTCTATCTCTTTCTTTACCCCTCCAGTCCACCAGTGGTTTTTTTGCTCCTGGTGTATCGTATTCTTTAAGGTATGGCATAACACCCTCTTGTTGTGGCCAGTTCATATGGAAGAAAAGCATAGGCTCTTTCTAGGTCAATGCCTTTATGGTCGGAGTCATAACAAGTTGTACCTCAGCTGCTGGACCCACACTGCTGCCGCAACAAAGACTCATAAAAACAGAATGACGTTCAACGCTGCAGGACGTGTGTAGAATCCTGCCGTCTTATCCTTGAGATGTTGATTCTCTTACGAGCCTATATCTGCTGTCGAATTAAATATTATACAGAGAGCGAGAATAATAGCGTAGCATTCCAACCTCCAATGTAGTGTGCAAAAGGGGAAAAGAAACACATTTAAGACAAAAAGACAAAAAGATCTCATATACTCTGCTTCAACCTTGAATCAAAATTGACTGACTTTTGTCATGAAGGCTGAGCATTAGTAGTTAGCTCTTCATGATGTACGTGTTCAGTATTTTGATTTTTTTTTGAATACGTTCCAATGTTTTGCACCAGAAGCACATAAAGAACAAATTGGACTAATCTCAGTTGCTACAACTTATTTCAACCATGTCACCCAACATGCCAACATTTCGGCTTAGCAGCTTTCATCAAAGCATGAAGGAAAACGGATGTCATGTTATTTATATACAGGAGCTGACAAGCGATTGACTGAGCGTTGTAAACACCTTTCAAGGTGAAGAGCAAGAAGCCTTTTCCGAAACGGACAAATTTTAGAATCCAACTTATTTTGACTTCAATCACATTTCAGTCAGTCACCATTCATTAAGGACTAGCTCTCCTTAGAATCTTTTATGTAAGTTCAAAACAAAGGGATTTTTATTCATCTTTTCATCAAGCTGTGTGTGCACTGGTCATTTCTGGCTGCATTCCTGAAGCCAAGCATTTTTGGATATTTTTTGGACTCCACACAGCAGACACAACTCTAATTCTCAAGCTTTCTTTGACGTAGTAACTGGACTAGGACTCATGTTTCAGTGTATAATTCTGTGGTTTGTTTGGTGAATATGCACCCTTACGCATCTTTTTGCATCAGCATTGTTACTGGTAACAGTACTGAATGATTACCCAGCTTAAATGGGCAGGGACTTTGGTCAATTAGCATCTCTACGAGATCTGACAAGAAAATTGGTTATACTTTGTCTGAATGAATAGTGTGCTAGTTTGGAGTTAAGATAATCATATTATGGCACACACAGCTGGTGTATACTCTGAAAACATGACTGGGACTAACTCTTGACTCTTTTGGGGAATGTCTTGGCCTTTTTTCACGGTTGTTTGGATTTGGCCAAAACAATGGATGATGTTCCATGCTAGAGGCACAGGAAAACATGCATTAATCAAACAAAGAGAGCGAGCAGACACTAGCGCTCACACCTTTGTGCAAAGGACTCAAAATCCAATGCAACAGTCATTTTTTATTTTGTGGGAATATTGTCAACATTTAGGAAAACGTTTTGATCGAAGTGTTTTTCTGCTGCAGTACTGTGGTTGGCCACCAGAGTAAGTTAGCAGCAGGAACTCATCACAATAAATCCAGCTTTCTTTATCTTTAGTTGAGGGAACAACAGTCATGATAGAGTTCCTCATTCTCCTTTACTTCCTTTTCTGATTTGCAAATGCAATGTGATAGCTGGTTTTGATAGGACTTCAAAGTTGATTTTTTTTGAGACATCTCCTTGCTGAATGGCAAGTTTGGTTTTAAAAAGCTTCAAGATGAAAAATTAGGATAAAACCAAAATCATGTGCACATAATGCACTGATAAACTCTCTCCACCAAATTCACAACGAGGTCAAAGTCTGAATCACATTTTTGCTGATATTAGCAAAGGTGCACCACTGAGTTGGGCTCAAGCAGTGTTTGCCAAATGATACTGTGGGTGTGTAGCTGGAGCAAATCTCTCAACAAGGTCACAACAGTTAATTCCATGTTCACACTACGTGACTTTTGAAAATATGTGTGCAGTTCACACCACACAACTTGCTGTCTTGTGATCGAGAGTCTTGCATTTATTTTCACTTCAAACTACGTGACTGATTGACGAAAGGGGGGTCACACATGGGAGGAGTCCCTGACAGTTTGAAACGATGAGCAAAAGGCAAAGGATTCCAAGGGCAAATTTCAAAAGTGACATCCAAAATAAACAAGAGCTATAGTTTGTTCTCAAACATGGGGAAAAAGGTTATAGAAGTCTGTTGACATCCTTGAGGACTGGGGGATTAAGGTGTTATCCAGATCTGTCAGAGGGAACCATTATTACAATAATTCATGAACTGTATGAAACTGACAAGGCTAAGAAAGAGATGCAAGCATCAGTCAGTCAATTAATCCGACATTTGCTTAATTAAGCTGAGATGTTAAATGAAAGAAGCTTTGATTCTTCTGACTATAGTGTGCCTCCCAAAATATAATGAAATTCTATTTTAAGTTAAATAAATGACTTTTTTTTTTTCAATTAAACATATTGTATTGAATCATGATTGATTACAGCCTATTATTGGAGTTGA
>KV751345.1:2290586-2312475 GCA_001698575.1 Mola mola
ACTAGATGAAAATTTTCTGTCGATTTTTAAAATTATTATTACTATTACCAATTATTCTTGTTATTGATGTGCCCAAAAACTGAAACAAATGTTTCGCTGTAACCTCTTCGTCACTATAAGCCTACCGTAAATTAACACTTATTTGAACATTCTCTTAAATCAATATTGCATCAGGTCTTGTTTTAGGAATTTTGCTCGATTCACCCAACATCTCAATTTGAGAAGGGAGTAATTGTCTCCTGGAGCCGATTTGGATACAGGGTCCTGCACTGTTTAGAGACAGAAAATTAAGGGTTTCCACTTTAAGTTTGTGGGAAGATCTTCTCTGTATTTAGTATTTATAACCTACCATTAGTGTCCATTCCCAAACAGATGCCACCATAATCCAATTTTAGAAAAAAAGCTCATTTAGGTTTTACTAAGCAAAAAATGAATGGACAACAGCTGTATTTAGCCGTGTCCTAATAGCCTCTTGGCTTTTGCCCATTTTAGATTATCACCCTTGTAAATTGAAGTCATGGCTAATTATGTGGGAAGGGAATCCGTGACTTGTGCAGTTTTGGGCTAAAATGCTCACTTGCAAAGCCACACTGACAAAATTTATTCACAAAACATGCAAGCAACAAGGCACATACTCCCTAAGACATGCACAACTCGCATATTTACACATACTCGGGGCTGACACATGGCGAGGACCACCCAAGAAGGAGCAGCCTCTTTAAAAATAATGAAAATTCTGCCTCAGCCTGGCGCTGCACAGCAGGCCGAGGCAGCACTGCGTCACAAGAGAGGCTTGCATCCCACCTGGCTGAAGCGGTTGCTGAGTATAGGTCCAGAACCATAATGATAAACAGTCACAGTTTTTCCATCTGGAAAAAACCCCTAATTGAGCCCACTGTGATCTGTCAGCCTGTGGATGCTTCAGGAGGGAAACGACAGACATAAGGGCCAAAAAATGGACAGATTCCAAACTAAGCTGCAGTTTGTGATTATGCAAAAAGTTCTTAATTTTGGTCACAATTGCAGGTATACAAATTGATGTAATGCAAAAAAAAAAAATCAGTACGTCTTTTTGGAAAGAATCGAGCGATGTTCATCCTCTCTTTCTTTGCGCACTTTTACATTTGTGACAGAGACCAGAGAGCATATTTAGTAGGTAAAGAATGCTTTTTAGTTTTATTTTGCTATTTTCACTGGTCTCAACAATTCAAGCCTTATTTAGTGTCAGAATAATTAAAAAAATTAAATAAAACGCTGCTTTGTTTAAACTCAAAAAGAGTTGTTGACAGTTTGATGACAAAATTAAATTGAAAAAATATATTTTACTATGCTGCCAAACAAAGCAAGCCTTAGTGATTTAATCTTTTATTAAACTATAGTTAAAAACACCTGCCGTCAGGTGCATCCCATCTGGGTTGTATTGATGTGTCTTTTTTAAGAGCAGTTATCTAAATTGCAAACAAGCAAGAGTGGCATATTTGGAAACGTAAGGGAGTGGTGTGTCAGCCCTTTCATTCATGCAGAGCCAAGGGGATACATCATGTCAGCAGCTCCCAGCTGACGTGTAAAATCTGATCACCCTGACATGAATATACAGGAATTCAGTTGCTCTGTTGATAAGCTTTTACCAGCACAGTGTCATAATTCGTCTTACACGACTGCGAAGCTTTATTAGTTCTTCAAACATGTCCTTGTTGTTATTATCATATTATTATTTTAGAGCCTGAGTTTAATGATGGACACTTTTGCAAACACATGATAAAAGAAATCAGAGTCCCTGACAGAATTAATGAAGAAATATGACATTTTAACGATAATGGTGATTTCCAGCAACACATAATACAGATATAATACAGCAGTGAATGCGCCAATGAAATTAAATTTAAAGTAATTAAATAAATCTTTTTTTTTTTTTTTTTTAATTTATTTTATTTTCTCTTTGACCTTGTTTTTTCACATGACATGCACTGATTTGACAAATCAAAATTGGACTGTATCAAATTCCACTGGTTTACCAGTCGCACACATCTTCCAAACAATCCTACAATTAACCATGGCCGAGTCTCTCTCGCTCACACAAGCACATCCACACACAAATGCAGAGGATTATCACACAACGAGCGCTCACCCTGTGGGCATGAGGAAAGCAGCTGATGAAGTGAAAACACGACAGTGGTGAAACTCTGTGCTTTCCTGCTGCTTTAGACAATAAGTAAGAACCACATAGAGTCAGGAGGCTCTCTGGCGTCCTGTGGCCGAATGCTCCTCACTCCAAAGAATGTGCCAGACAGAAGTTAAGAGGCAAAGAAGGACGAGGGAAAAGGTATTACACCGATCATCAATCATTCACTGTCTTCTGCCTGAAACAAGGGAAACATTCACTATTTCCACAACTCGGGCTGCCAGCATTCAAGTTATGGCATGATCACCACCAACCATCACTAGTGCTAAACCCACCCCTATTCTTATTATCTTATCTTAAAAGATCGTTTGTTTTTGAAGCCCAAAAGAGCCCTATTTAATACCCAGTGCCTTTTTGTGTCATTTCTAGTCCCATAAATGCAAAAAATGCATCTCAAAACCGTGACTCTCCTGAGCTTTGAGGGTGAAAAACAGAAGGATTAACTTATGTGCTTTTTACTGGAAGGTAACAGTTTCCTGTCTAAATAAGCAGTTGTAGCAGTGCCATCTCCATTTCAGTTATTTTTTTCCTTTGTTATCTGTACTGATAATATTGACTGTTTCGCTACAGTGCGAAGTACAACAAGAATTCTGGATCCTGGCATTGTTATAGAAGTAAACACCTTGTGGCAACAGCACTCCCAGATGGCACACATCAATGCAATTGGATAGGACATGATCCAAACTAAAACTTCCAAGTACCACCGTAACTGTGACTTCCGGGAGTTATTTGGAATGGTGCATTTCCCATGAACTGGCTTTATCTAAACTTGGTCAGGCATATAAGAGTGCCAGCTAAAGCCGATCAAATGCACTGGGCAAGTCGAAGAATCTGCCCCACACAAATACTGAACAAGATTTCATCATCGGCTTGAGCAGAATTTTAGCACAATTTAGGAAGAATGTTTGGTAATCATTTTAAGTCAAAACATGGCCTTTAGAGCTTATAGTGTTTTGCAGATGACAAACCATGTTTGCTTTATAAAATTGAATAACAGTATTTGATATATGGCTGAAAAAGTTATCATTTTTTTAAATTACGGACTCAAAAGCCACTAAATCTTTTATGAAAACACGACACAAGAAAGACCAATATTATTTCTGGGTAAAGTGAAACAGCCCAGCTCATTTTCATGTTTGACTAGGAAGGAAAAACGATCTTGAGGCCATTGTTCGGGTTGAAAAAAAAAAACATTAGAAAAGGACAATAAGTGAGACATTATAATAAGTTGCCCTTCCTCAGAGGCATTAAAAGGCAACAATAATAAAGCGGTCAAAGGTCAGAGCCATAACGTCCCGAGAGACAACACAGGAAAGAAATGAAAACAAAAGCAAAAGAGGCAGTTGTAAGCAAAGGTTTTGCTATTAGAACTATTAGAGCTATTACAAGCATGCAGAAAATTGTAGGTGGATATATTGATGTTACCACGCTCCATTTATGGGCATGTGTCATCAGATAAAACAGGGCAGAAAAACTACATCATCGGGCAAGCTTGATAACATTACAGAGGGTGTTTGTTTAACTTTGTGAGGGTTAAGCTATGGCTGGTGGTAGCACAAGCTAAAAAGGAGCTTGTTATGATGTAGTGAGCCTGAGGTTACTACAATCTTGAGACTTGGGATGGTGCCAGAACATTTTGTACCGTAGTGAAGGCATGCAGTCAACAGTCATTATCCCCGTGCACTCTTACTCACGTGGATACACACAGACACACACACACACACACACAGGGTTGTTCCACTTTGTGAGAAACTAATGTTTATTTTTATATGCACCCAAATTTTAACCCTGAACACAACTTGTAAGAAGCTAAAAACATAACAGCGCATAACTTTGTTAAAGGGAGTATTGGGAGATAAACAGCATGAGTGGGCAGAAGTATAACTCCCTCCATCCATTGGTGTGTTACCTCTGCTTCCTCCTCGTTTTATTCTCTGCGTGTACTCTGCTACTCACAGAAGAGCAAAGCTTTGCTAAAATCAGTTAATTTGTGGTTGTAGTAGTTAAATGAACATGTATGTTCATGTATTTATGTTTATGAAGGTCTGAAGGTGTCCTGTGGCAACTGGCAGTGGTCCTGTGGGGCGTGGCGCATGGCCTCTGTTTCATTAATGGTTTCAGTGCATCTCATGAATGTTCAACAAGAGTGGGATCTGGGGGAGGGCGGGTCAAAGTCCCTGCTGTTAATATAACTATTGAGCCATATAGGCACAGGCTATGCTAGCTTTATAAAAAACAATACATCTCAGGCTCTTATGGCTCATAGCACATCAAGTTTCAAAAAACATTATTTTCCTGGTAACAAAATCACAACGGAGTTTTAGGGCAAATTTAAGACGAACGTGGTCTTAATATGGTCGCACAGGTGTTTTTTGGCATAAGTAGACAACAGCACCATTCGGACTCCTTTCAAGGCACAAGGTAGAGGCCTCAAGAAGATGCAGAAAAATTAGTCCACGCATTTGTTTCTTCCAAGCATGATCACTGCAATTTTCTATTTACAGGCTGTCCAAATAAGTCCCTGAAACACTTTTCAACTAATCCAGAACGCAGCAGTGTGTGTACTCACAGGAACCACCATTGGAGACCATATTTTCCCCGTACTGGTTTCTCTCCACTAACTCCCTTTTAAATCCTGTAAAATGTATGATCCTTCACCTCACCTACAAAACTATAAGTGGTCAGATGGCATCATATCTTAAAGAGTTCAGTGTCACTTGACCAGAACCTTACGCTCCCAGGATGAAGGGTTACTAGTGGTCCCCCAGGTCTCTAAAAGTTGAATGGGAGGCAGAGCCTTCGGTTATCAAACTCCACTCCTGTAGAAATTTCTTACACAGTCTGGGAGGCAGACACACTCTTTTCCTTTTTTATAGTAAGCTTATAGTTAGGGCTGGCCTTTCTGGGCCCTAATTATACTGCTATAGGCTTGGATAACCAGGGGACCTCTCAGGATACTATGAGCTCGTCTCTTCTTCTGCCTCTCCCTCTTCTGTCCCAACAATGCATTAGTCTAACTGTACTTCTTCTTCTGAGTCTTTGTGCTTTTTTATCTCTCAGGTTGTCACTGATCCTGGTTGGAGCTGCTACTGGGTTCCTGCCTGACGCCTGTTGCCTATATAAGGACGGGAGATCTTGTGAGTTGGATCTTAGTCTGGATGACCCAGCACAACTCTGGATCCATGGACTACAATTAGTTATGGAATAATAGACTTATGGAACATAGGAAAAAGGATCCCTCCTTTGTTATTCTTTCTGAGGTTTCAAAATGTTCCCTGTTTAGGGTTTTTAATCTTTTTTATCTCACCCGGCTCAAGGGTCTAAGGGCACAGGGTGTCATCTGTACATTGCACATCTGTACAGTTTGTAAAAGCCCTCTGAGACAAATTTTAATTTGTGATTTTTGGTTATTCAAATAAGACTTGATTTGGTTTGATTAGATTTGATAACATTTATTCTGAGCAAAGGGGATGCTATTCTGGGAGTAATCTCAAAGGTAAGTACAGTTCTCTGACGCTGTGGCAAAATGCATACATTTGGAGACAGAATGAATAGCTTTCAGTGCAGTAGACATGTTTTATCCCTCATTCATCATGTGCTGCTGTTTGTTTCCTTTAAGGTCTCCTTCACCAACTGCATGTCCCATATGCACTCTGAATTTTCCCAAAGGGTTGTAAATATAGACCCAAATACAAATACACAGCGCATTCCAAACTCAGGCTCACTCAAACACACACACACAAACACACGCTTAAGCAGCTGAACATCTTTTGCAGTTTTGAACGCTGCTGACAGTTTTATGTAGATATCGCCCAGTAATACACTCAAGGCTTTGATTTACAAACAGCTCAATCTAGCTGTGGTTAGCTTTAACCATTAGCCACAGCCCCCTCCTCTAAGAACTAATAGGTATGGGTAGATACAAGCATCCCCTTGTGTCTATCTGCCCCCCCCCACACACACACACACACACACAGCTGCACAGAGAGTATGCTACGCTAAGAATAGTCATGCAGGCAAACCACACATTGAGCTGGAGGTTTGGCTCGGAGACAGCTCATGCTGCCAGGCTAGCTTTCTCCCTGTTTTTAGAAGTGTGTGTTACACATAAACACACAATCACACTGGGGCCAGACCTATTTTGAGAAAGCTCCTGCAAAGCTCCCCATGATGCCATATGAATAGACACAGGCAAGAATCGGGCGTTATGCAAACAACCCCAAAGGCAGACAAGGTGGATGCAGCATTACACACACATATTTACACTTGATAAACACCTGATGGCCTTAAATAACTACTTTAACAGCCCTTTTTGTCTGAACTCAACGGTGCTTTTAGGACCTGAAAATACCACTGGTCAAATGAGATTCTCAGCACTTTATTTCAGCTGAGCAATCTGGTGTGAGCAGGAGAGCAGCCAATAAAGTTGGGAACTATGTTAGTAATAACAATGGTTAGTTATTAACAATGTACCCACTGCATGACAACATAAAGAAATGCATTTTAGCCAGTCCTGCTTTATTCAAAGTGCCTTAAAAAAGAAGAAAAAATCTCGAAACCCACATGACATGCTCTATTTTTAAAAAAAAAGAAATGCTTTAAAAATTGGAAAGCCTATATTTTGAAGGAGTTGACTGACCATACACAAATAGTGGAGTGTTGGTAAATTCCTATCCTCAGGTTACATGTAAACACATGCTCAAAAATGGGAATGAAACCAGGTGATTTCTGCATGTTTGTAGATTGACGTGGCTAATTCTAGTGAGCCAGGTTCAAATTCAGGTTTAGGCTACTTTATGGGCACCCATGATATTTTTGTTTTGCAGCGAGATGATGACATTCACGTTGAGACCCAATCACACAACATACTAAAACATGATAAAAGTACTCAGAGCTCCACTAATCAGAAATTAAGCAAGAGAGAGAGGATTAAGAGCGAATTATCAATATTAAAATGAATAAAAATCCCTCAGCCAAATAAATATGTAAATGAATAGATCATCTCTATAACTAAATACAAAACTAGAGTAGTATGGAGTCATCATTTAAAACAGAGTTAGCTATTGGCTGCACCTGTCTGATGGACAGGGACACTGGGTACACCTTTGACTCTCCAATCAGCCAAATAGACTTTTAAACGATTTGATGTAAAGGTCCAGTGTGGAAAAACTGTCATCACAGTATACAAACACAAAACGTGCTCTCAAGTCCATGTAACTATAGTTTTAGATTTGATTATTTTAAGATTGCGTACAACTATGTTTTTTGATTTAAGGTGATTACAAATTTTAACAGAGAAAGGAGTCAGGAGTGATCTGTGACAAAAGAGTGGCAGCAAAAGTGAAAGGAAAGGTTCACAAGAGGTTAGTCACACCAGCAATGTTGTCGGCTTCCCTTCAAAAGTGCACGACTGAACCTTGACGCAAAAGAAAAGGACAAACTCATTCCATCAAAAATACATGTACCTAGATAAGACAAACTTGTTTGAGGGCACACTTCTTTTCTATCATTATGATGAGACAGCAAAGCTGCTGATTCTCAAACGAGATTGATTATTAAATATTATTGTTAATGATTTTGCAGGGGTAATCCATTACTAATCGCTGAAAAAAAGTCACATGACTTATTTTCAACTGTTACGAAAACAAAAATGACTTACGGCAGCATATTTTCTGCCCTCCTAACGGACTGCGCTCTTCACTAAAATTGTACCATGATCAGGCTGAGAATGGTTCCTTCTTCATTATTGCAGCTTCTATGCACAGAGGAACCCTCCATAATACAACCCCTGTCACTTACACTTGCAAGCATCATTAATAATGCCGTGACCCCGGACAACAGTGAAAACAAATGAGACACTGTGCTCCACAGCAGCTGGGGATCAGAGGTATCCAACTCCGCTGAGGACTGTAACTCAGCTAAATTAGAGGACTATCAAATAATTACAATCACAGTCTCCTTTCTGCTAGATTAAAAAAAAAAAAAAGTAGTCAGGGTCTGCAATTTAATCCCCAACTCAGTAAAATGTGACCACCCCAACAAGGACCCTAATTATCTGGCAGTGCGCCCCCACCTCTGGCCCAAGCCCACTTCCACAGTAATAACCTCCCGGAGCAGACAGGGGACCCCTAAATAGTAGCACTTAGGTGACCACGGGTGGGCAGACATGTAGCCATAAGGCTCACTGTTCCATAGTCTGCAGATTCATATGTGCACACATAAAGGCCCCTAGTCAGAAGCAAACCCAGCCGAGTGATTAGGATTGGGCTAATGAGTAGCCTTCATTAAACCAGTAGTTCCTGCAGGCTCCTGGATCTACCAAACCCCGGCTTCCAGTCGTCTGGGTTCTCTCACCTATTAAAAAGTATTACTAATTAAAAAGATATGAAGATCGAGGCAAATGGTAGAGCTGGTGTGTGTGTTTCTTGAATGGAAAATCCCCAGAAATGTCTCCACGAAGTCTATAAAGTCGGCCCTATCCCCTGCGATCTTGTTGACTCTACCCATCACCAGGGCAACCTGGACGCACGCCTCTCAGGAAAAAGTCAGAGGTCACAAAAGAAAAATAGACACTCTGACACTCTCCAAAAATAACTGCTTGTCCTGCAGACACAAAGGGATTAGTGTCACACATGGCTGGCTTTGCAGTCAGTGTTTAATGGTATTTCTACCATCAATTCAAAACTCCCCCACCTTTTCGTACAAGAACACCACTGCAAACATTGCACCCAAACATCATTGCACCAAATCACCAGAGAAACAAAACCCTGGTTTGTGCTTTGGCAGCATTAGCCTCCAGCTGCAGTCACGAGTTGGTTTGTTGAAATGTTTTGAGTCCTTTATTGTTTCTCATTTCAGACAACTTTTATAGTTGGTATAAAACTTAACATTTGATAAAGAGAATAAAGCAAACCAAATTCGGCACATGATTTATGATGAATATACAGGTTTGTACGATTTACTTTTTTTTAATCTTTGTCTTTAAAGTGAAACTGTGGATGCTGTTTGTGCAGTGCAATCACACTATTTTCCACATTGCTTTACAATTTTAGGCAATTTCTAAGGATTACATTCTCAGGAGCCGCTTGGTGTTGGTCTTTCCCGGAATAAACATTTTCTTCCCACACAGATGCAATCAGTGTTGCTTCACTTCAACTCTGTGAATCTGCCTGTAAGAACATGTTGCGATGCAGCCCAGGAGAGTGAATGCAGCCTTTGACACGACACATGTTTAGATATGCAGATGGGAGAGTAGGGCTGTTTGTCTATTGGTTATATTTGAAATAAGTATATCCACAGTATTTGTTTAGAAAAACACGAGGTGTGTGGGTAGAGCTCCCATTCCACCCATCAGGAATGAGTGATCTCCTGACGGTGGTTCTCGATCTCCTAAAGTTGTAATGTTCAGAGGATGACAGGTAGTTGAGTGTCCATTTAGATGTACATCCACAAAAAATGTATCATAAACTTGCAAAATAAACCCAATCAGTGTAATTGGATTCATTTAAGATCCGATTGACACGGTCATCAGTGTCATGTTTAATATTTGAAATGGACTTGAGTCTGTTCATGTCCCACTAAGTTGGCAACCTACTGATAGCAGCTATTCTACATTTCCACACAGCACAGTAGCCTAATCAAAGCTTTTTCTTGGCATTTTATTTCAAAATCAGGATAATGACAGGGGAACATTCATCTGATACTGAAGCGCAAGCATTAGACTGATTCAGGGAAATCACTGAGCTTAGCATGTATCCTCAGCTTTAAATGGGACTTTAGGCTATCTAAGGCTATTTTTCTGAACTCTCAGCATCATGTCTCTGTTTCTGCTCAACACTGTAATAAAGCAACTTCATGCTACAGTCTGCCGACAGTGTGTGCTTCCCAGGATGTAAAAAAATGACAGTTTGCGACGGTGGATGGCCGGAACTACCAACACAAAGCGCCAGTATCCGACATCCCAGGAATAATCTTACAAATTACTCCTTTAAAACCAACCACCAACTCTATCCAAGTAGTATAAAAACTTCAAGCATTTTTTAATACCAGAAAACGTTATGTTGGCGTGGGAAAAAAAAAAAAAAGAAAAAAAGTTAAGTTTCATTGTTCTCCTTCCTAAGAAGAATGTAGTTATTAGAGCTAAAAAGGCAGGATTCCACTTCTCTCTTGTTTTTATGTTGCAGAGAGTAGAACAAGTATAGAAATTCTAACAATTTCCCTCGGGGATAAATAAAGTATTCTGAATCTGAAAATGATATGAAACGGGCACTCAAGACCATAAGCTCAGAATGTGATGGAGTTGTGAAACACATTTTTTGGGGGGGGGGGGGGGACAGTTCCTTGGCTGTGAAGGTTCACTGGTTTATTTGTGTTTTCCTTCATTGAACCTGAGGGATGAATGAACGCCTTAATGGTGGTTTGAAGCACCTGGGCCCGGTTCTCTCATTATAAAAAACCCTCATTCCTCACAGAGACTGTCTTGCTCCTCATGCTTGGTTTTGTTTGCTGCCATTCAGCACTTTAGTCTCACATTACACACACACACACACACACACACACACCGATTTCTCTTGACTCTCACGCCTCGTAATATGTTTAGTTAATTTTCAGCTTGGTATCATGTGCTTTTGTTAAATCTTTCTTTTCACCTTCAAAACCGCTTCTCCCAATGATACGTGCGGCCTGAGAGCCTGGCTGTGACAGGAGCATCACATTTAAAGCCTGAATGACACGAGTGGGGTCCTCTTTTTTAGATTCTTAATATTGGCTATGCTCACAAGTGTGCCATGAAGATCTAAACGTTTGGTCATAAAGTTCACAAAACTGAGGTTTGTAGTCTTGGATTACCAAGATTAATCTCGGGACCTCAAAAAACATGTTTATGACCTACGTCCAAGGACTCACACACTAATTAATTAACAATAATTAACAATTGTGATTTGACCAGAGGTCAATCATACAAGTCAGCGGAGTGATAACAATGCCTTTTGTTCACTACTTTAAAATCTTTACCACACACAGTACATTGTGTAACACTGAACAGACATGGATATACAGTAAACTGCATCTTCAGTGGGACACAGCTAAGACATGAGGCGATAATTCTTGTTTTCTAGTAAAATACTGAATACCTGCACCCCCTCCTGCCTCCGAACTTAAAGTGAGTTATGGTTTAGGGTTAAGCCTCTACTCACAATCATCATCTGAGGCCATAATCTCAGAGGGGCCCTACGATGAGGGATCACAAGCAGACTTTTATCTTTAAAGAAGCCAAAGCATGTGCAATAATGGTTTAAAACATCCCCACTACACAAAAATTCTAATCTCAATCAAGGCTGCAGGTAACAGACATTTAAACAGTAAACTAAATATTATAATAATAACATATCTTTATCTCAAACATATGTACAATGCACCTCGGGTTACATTTATGCTTCTTCAGCCCAAACAAAAAATCAACAAGTTCACAATGAAAATCTGGGTCTTGACCCTTTAATTCTATCACTTGCAGCTGCATAATACGTCTCAGCCTAAACAAAGTCTCCAGAAGTAAACTGTGGGTGAAGTCAGAGGACAATCAGCTCAGTGTTTCCCCTGCTGGGGCTTTATGACTGAATCGCGCCGCATCCAGACGTCCAGACGTGCCTGTGTCGCTCCGCATCCCCACAGGCCCCCGGGGGTAAAGGTCAGCCTACTGATGAAGAGGTATGGTAGGTTGGGTCAAGATGGGTGTGTGTATGTGTGTGCGTGTGTGAGCCTCTGTGGGAGTCAGTCTGCAGGTGTGTGTGGGAGGATCTAGGAGTTATGGCCTCTGTGTCAGTCAGTAGCTGGCACGCCGTGAGAAACGACGTGTCAGCACTGTGAGTCAGAACATAATGGGCGACTGGTGTCTGTGTTGCATTTTTAATTATCTACAGTAATGATATGTTGTGCCTTTCATACCGTGATTATGTGATTATTTATTATGCTCTTTTGCTGAGTAGAAGTACATAATGAGAAAAGTTGCGCCGTTGAGATGGGAGCGCTCCATTTTGCACCTTGCTGAGATAAAGTGCCACAGCTCGTGGTGGAAATGTTCAACCGGGATAACTTTTATCTTGTCCATCATCCTCTGTGCTACTGCCTCCAGGCTGTCCAGTTTCAGCCAGACGTCAGAGCTGGCCTTCCTTAACAGCTTGTTAAGTCTGCTGGCTTCCTTACACACCACAGCAAAGAACGAGGCTACCCCACACTGGTTAAAGATCTGCAGGAGGCTGCTGCACACGTTGAAATATCGGAGTCTCCTCACAAGAGCACTCTGCGCTGTTCCTTCCTGAAGAAACGTTGAGTGCTGTGTCCTGTTCAGTTTTACAATCATTCGGTCTCTAAGGCACACAATTAGTCAACTGTCTTTGCTTTCTTTCCCCGAATAAAACTGGGGCAGAGTTCCTCTGGCAGTCCACCACCAGCTCTTTTGTCTGGATGATGTTGAGCTTCAGGTGACTGTTGTTGCACCATGTGATGATGAAGCTCCGTCTTGTTTTCTCTGTTGATATAGCCAGTAATAGACATGCCATCAGAGAGGTTTTAAGGCAGAAGATGAATGGTGCCACAGTTATTCCTTTGGGTGTATTGTTGTATGAAACCTCAGACGTGCATTCACCATCCACTCTGACAGTTGGCGAAGGTCCGGGATGCAGCATCAGAGTCCAGGTATATCACCAAAAGCTTTATCTCAGGAACTGTGAAGGGACAAAACACTCTACCTCACAGTTACTGAAGTTAATAAACATATAGTTTGTCTCACGTCACCTTTCAGGACAATAGCAGAAAGTTAAATAAGTAGTACTGCTGAACTAGAACACTGTAAACGGATGATTTTTGATTCAAACTTCCCCAATTCAAAATTCACTGAGTCAATCAAACTACATTGGCTGTAAAAGTCCAGATAACATTGACCACTAGACCGAGCAGGTCGAGCTGGGTGTTTGTGGTGGACGGACAGAGTGTAAGGGAGGATTACAGGGAAGATATATTAATAGCAACAAAACCTCCTAAAACTTGATTAAAAAATTGCAAACACACAGACCAAATTACATATTCCGCCGTGTTATTGGCTTAATGTAATGGTAAAGTTAAACCGATTTTTTTGTTTTAACAACCTTTAGGCGGGAAAAAAAATGCAGTTTTTGTGTATTCTTTTTTTGTGTTGCTTGAAATCGCAGCTTCTAATTAAACCCTCTTTAAAGGCAGTGCACCAACTGTCTGACGTCACAAGGGTTAGACTGCAGCCACACTTCCGTCTTCCTCCACCCTGACCTGTCAAAAGGTGCTAATTATAGTCTGACCTCGCCAGTGGCGCTTCATGGTCATCGACTGCCCTCCCACTCACTGTGCAGGCCTCTTCATTACATAAGTAAATAACACTGTGGGTCAAGAGCACCCACGCTCTGTCTTCTGACACTTGACAACCGGTGGACTCCTGACAGCGGAAGGAGAGTGGGTGAGGAGGAAATGTAAGGGCATATTTTTAACATTTGGTTTCATGCCTTGCTCAGAGTCGGTGAGCAACAGTTGAGCACAGTGACTACACATACTCTTTTTCTTTTCTTTCAATATAACAATGAATTAGCTCAATTCAATTAAAAACTAGAATGGTACAGTAGCGTGCGTACCTCTACAAAGGCCCTTAAAACTGAAATTCCTGGATCCACATCAAAAAGTAATTATTTCTTGGCTTATCTCTTAGTCTCCCACCAAGTCATTAAAACCGTGGTAGTAGTGTTGGTGTAATCCTGCCAACCAAGAAACCAACCATAAAAAGCTTGGCAGAAGTATAAACACAAGGCACACATTGACAAAGGAAAACTAAGTGCCTCATTTTTTTCTCGTTAAGAAGCACTGGGAGGATCCCTATTACTTTAAGCAGTCTGCATAATTCTATAGAGACATAGAATTATCTTTAACGACAAATTCTCAGTATATCTGATCAAATATCTGGAAAAAAAATGTCCGTACGTATCAGAGAAACGGACAGAAAAGTCTAAAATATGCATGTGGGAGCTATATACATTCACAGTATCATTTGTAGGTGAGTAGTGTGAATGAAGAGAAAGTGAAAATGGTGTGAAAAGCTCACCGGTCCCAATGCGAGCATGAGACACCCCACCTCTTGACAGTTCACCTGAAGAATAAACATATACAGGAACGGGTAAGTCAATATATTGTTTAATTTTACTAACATAATGTTATCTAACTTAGCGCACAGTACTAGCATTAGTTAGCATCTTACCTTGGAACAAATCCAGGTGTTTTTATTTATCTTTGAAGGTTTAAGCTCTTCCATGTGATCTTCCACACTGTTCTATCCATATCTGTCATCCTTCTTCTTGGGTTTTTGGATTTGGGGAGGCAAAAAAAATTGATACCCCTTCCTAAGTTTTTTGGGTATCAGCTGTCGCAGGTCCTGTGAACTCCCCGTTCAGCATATTAACTTCTGCTGAAAGCTTGACAGGCCTCCCGTGCATGGTCATGGACTGGACAGTGGCCGTTTTGGGGTAGAGAGGGGCTGAGCGAAGGGTCAACTGCACACCTGTATGTACTGTATATGTCAGTGTAAGGCTGAGCAAAAAACTACACATCTGTTCTTCCAGTGCATCGCCCTGATCGTTCAGTGCCAAACACACTGGCATCTTTGCTGCCAAGATCCGGGCTTGCATAAAAATTCTGAGGCATGATGTTCACATGGTTTGACCTCAAGAGCGAGCAAAGCAGAAACAAGGGTAACCCACTGATAAAGCTTTTGACACACGTACTTTCTGCAAACAATTTTCACGCCGCAAGTAGTGTGTATTAGTGGGACTGAAGTCGAAAGCCAAAAAAGTTGATGGCAGCTTTTTTAAGTAGGTAGATCAAAGCATAACAAAAACTGATTGGTTCCGAATTTTTGCCTTTTTATGGAAAACCCCTGAGGACGTCATCAGCCAAGAGTTGAAGTTAATTGAATTTACACTGAAGAATAATGAAGATTTATGGCTTTTAAGGCAGAAAGTTGTGTTCTAAAGCTTGCAAGCTCTACCACCTATATGCTAAACTAAGGTAAGTGCCTCAAAGACACAAATTCGCTCAGACACACTTTTACCACAATATTCTTTTGATGCAAAATCTACACAACAAGACCTCTGATATAGATGGTTCAGGTGGAGTTTTTTTTTGTTGAAATATGTTGTCTCATCAGAACCATGATAAAGTGTACTGTCACATATTCAGGAACCAGAGTCTTCTGTTTAATAATTTCCAATAATTTGACCTTCTAACTGTATTCTGTACTACATTAATTTCCTGTTAGAAGTCAAACATGTCACTATTCTTCAAAGAGAGGAGGACAAGAAAGCCAGTCCCCGTCCCTCCATGGAAGCTCTTTCAGAATGGCATCAGTCTGGCTTGTTAACCACCACATGATGACTAAACTATAAATTAAGGCAGCACTGATCACACACAGCTCACCACATCTGTCTGAAGACTGCCCAGATAAGTGTAGACCACTGGAGCCTCAGTGGAGCCGTCCTCAGACAGAGCTGCCCGGGGGCAAACGCTCCACTTGCTTATGCTCCACCAGAACAGTCATTTCGTTTCTTTGAGGTCACTTTGCCGGCGTAACTTAAAAGGCATTTGTCATGAAAGCATCAAAGGACATTTTCTTTTTATTCTGTGACATGGCAGCAATACATTCCTCACGCGTCTCTGCATCAAACACGTTCAAATTAAAAGGTGTATTCTTTTCTAGGTGACCATGTTTTACTTGTGGGATAGATTTCTGTCGGCTAAGGGATTAGGTAAATGAAAACATTTGTTCTAAATTAAGAGGCCACTAAAACACAAGTCTTAAACTGTTAGAATCACTCAACCCTTGTGCCCCTCTCATTAAAATCATTTGCTGAATTTGGGCTGTAAAAGTAAATGCAGCAATTGCTGGCATGAGGCTTCAATTAGAGTTATGGCTTGAGTTGGGGGCTACGTGGGGGATTTTTTTTTTTAGATTTCTGTGCATTTGTTCAACTCAGTGGAGCTGATGTGTTGCAATATGTCTGCCATGACCTATTATGTCCTCAAACAGCTACGCTCCTCAACACCAAGTATGTGCTCATGACTGGGCAGTGTTGGGTTTCCATAAGTTAATGTTTGAATCAGTTGATAATGAGAGCGTTTGCCCTACACCTGCTCTACATCTACAGTGGCATGAGATTACTTTTATTGCGAAAAATGAACACAGTCTTGACTTGAAGCTATTATGATGGGCCCTGAAGCATGCTAGTCACACTTTAGGTAGCACGCATATAGTATCTAGTACTCTACAAGGATATTATACTCTATTATAATATATATCTACTCTGTATACTGCTCTTAAGGGTCAGAAATGACCAGCCTTTGCTAAACCCCTAAAATAATGCAGTCTAACTGAATTTTTAACCAAAATCCATGTTGCATAAGGATACTACCTGTCCTTCGTCATAAACTTTATTAATATCTGGATTTTCCCTCTTAACAACACAGAAAGAATGGATTTATTCCATGAGCAGTACTGGATTTTATTACAAGACACCAGCCGTAATCATTTCTCTGCTGTAGTAGAGCTTTATTGTAATAGTTATCATTGTGATTGTTATTGCGTAGGGTGCAAACATTAACTTTTCACAGTAGACAGCAGCTGCATAGTCTGAGAAAGAAGCAGAAATGTGCAGAAACTACTTTTCAATGCATTTTGTTGAAAGGTAACATTCAAGTTGACATTTCAAGATCATTGATGGAGTCTGCTGTTAAGCATATAGTGGTGGCACATTTTTGACAATACAAGAATTAAAGTTCTCGTAACTTTTATGTGCCAATGGAATCCAGTGTGAAGAATATCTGACAACTATATCATTTCTCATGTGACGCAGTATACTGTTTAAAACATCTCAGTTAATACCATGAGCAGCTGTGCAACCTGAGGCCTTGCAAGAAAAAACACGATCCTGCTCTCCAAATTTAAGAGTTGAAAGTGAAAGAAGAGGGATGAGCAGGAGAAAAAGTCAGGACAAGATTAGACTTAATTTTCATTTGAACGGAAAGAGATATTCAAACCTTGACTACTCTACACGGCAGCTATCAAATGGGCTTGTGTTAAATTAGATACACAGAAGAATTAGTGCAATACAATGTGACAACTGGTGGCTTTATTTTATATTTCAGTTCCTGTTTACTCATCTAGGCTGGGTTGCTTCTTGAGAACCCAGCCTAGACAGGTTTCATGATGGGACTTTTTGATTCTTCGCTCTGACGAGAAACTCTTGGCACTGACAGTAAGTGACTTTCCATCAATCAGCAGTTGCTCTTCTGCATAGAAATGAAACCATGACCAGGAATCGCAGCACAATGTTGCTTTACCAGGAATCTGAGGCGAGTAATAAGGATACAATCTAAGCAGTAGTTAACTAACCCCAAGTTTGAAGCCGTCTCTATGTTCTCTATGTGACGGTCACGCATCACAATCCTTTTTATTGTCATTGTACAAGTGTACAATGAAATTATAGCAGCAACCGAGTATGACAACCAACATGAACTAAGAATAAAATGTACAAGCAACAATACTTAAACATAACGATATGAAGTAAATACAGTCAGTAAAATATAAACATAAGGATAGGAGCGTGATATACAGATCAACTTAATCCTTCTATATACTGGGCCTCAGTATATGTACCGGATTTTATAGGAGTATTATTCTCTTTTATCTAGACACTGGTATATCGTCAATCTCTGTTGTACTGTGCATTCCAGGATTTATTTCTGGCGCTGTCTTATAATTTATTTCTTGTTGTGCATTTGCCAGAAATCCCTTTGACAAACTACAGAGAACTTCCAGTAAACACAGATTCCGTCTCGGGTGCAGGGCGTACTAACACAACCATATAAAACATACACCACAAGGATAATAAAACTGGATAAGCAATGCAAGCAAAGTACTCATTGTTAGAAGTGTCCCGTGGCCGTGACTAATACTTAAACATCTGATCAGTACTCCTCATGCTTTACGGGAAAAGACATATGAGACGCGATTTTATGAGATGAGATTTTTTCGTGACCGTTTGTGTCTCTCAGTTATTAAAGTCAGCCATTCATTCACTTTTTGTTTATCTATGTCATAGTAGCTCAATGTTTTCTTCTTTTTTTTTTTTGCATGTCTTTCAAACGGAACAGAAAAACCTGTTGCAACAACAGATCTGCCAGCGCCAGGTAGCTGACTAATGTGATGACACATGTATAGTTTCTGATAGAAGCACGCATGTCCATTCCTAAACCCGGGATTTTCAGAGACTTTGTCCCACATGGACAGTATTTTCGTGTTTCGTGTTTCGTGTTTCAACATGAAAGGTGAAAGAGCAACTCCGGGCAGTGTCCGGACTTCATTTGTCCATGCAAAGCTCAATTTAAATGTACATCATTTCCCTCTGAAATACAGTCCCATACATATATTTAAAATATGTAGATATATGTAATACTCATTGGTGGAAATTGTGTATATACGAAGTAAAAACATGTATGTACATACATGTATGATATACTGTATATGAAACCTTGTAGAAGTTGTGACAATTTCATATATTGATATATATGTCTATGTCCTCTGTCTATGTGTGTAGAAGATAAATGTGTGAATATGTGTGAATATATTTTCACATACATGTAAAGTCAGTAAGCCAGAGCACAGTATATCCGTCTGAAAACCTTTCCTATCCTATCAATATATGTCAATATTGTGTATGTAAATAGAGATAATATATCTATGCCTGTATATATGTTTGAAATTAATAGGTAAACAACATGTACACATATATAATTTTTGTATATATAGTTTTAATACTTGCATACATGAATTAAACATAGATCATTAACACACACAGTGAAATCCATATAAGAATATTGCAGCGAGGATGAGAGAAAGGATGAATATATGTGATATTAATTCATCGTCCTGTATGTAACACATACGCAACAGCACTCTCGATATAGAGACACACAGTATATGTCATTCATTTTCGTGTAGGATGGAATGAACGGAAAATAAAATGATTAGAAAGACTCAAAGGTATCCTAATTTCTTCTCATAAACGGTATACAGTGCTTAAGTAGTCCAATATACTCCAACACTGGACTCAAGGTTACCTTTTGATAAAAATCCAATGAACCAAACTATTAGCAATCAGAAAAGTATAATGTTGAGCCTCAAAAACACACCAAGATGACACAATCAATTCACTTGTGTCCTTTATATGGAGTGCTCGCCCGGAGGACATGCCTGGACATGCCTGGACATGCCTGGACACGCCTACACCCAGGGTGGACAGACATTAAAAAACAATAGCAAATGTGCTGTAATAATGAATCAGCAAGTTTGTCCAGGACGGAGACAAGTGAGTCACACCCCTTACTCAGATATGCAGTACATACTGGTCGTAGAGAAATATGTGCATGCCTTCCTCTTTTATGCTGGGCACCTCCCTGAGAGAAATAGCTCCTGCCTGCAAAAAGTTTGAGCTGGGTGCTTTTCCATCCTGACACCACTACATGAAATTTTGACAGGCAAGAAAGTGGTTACTCTCACATTGTTAACAGTAGTATAAATAAAATGTCTGACAGAGTGGGGAAAAAAATATCTATTTGTAATACGTGTAATACACATTGTAAAAGAAATGTATCAATTATTAAAACGTATGTACATTTTCATTTTCTGAGTGATTTATTGAATAAGAATTCATGGTCCATTTTAACAGAATGTCACCCTCAGACTGGTTTGGGGTTATTGTTGACAGCACCTGACTCCACTTTCTACATTACAATAAGGCACTTTTGATCACACAATGATGTGTTATGAATAGAGCCTAATTAGTTACCCAGATCTCTGTCAGTTATCCATGCGTGAATGTCTAGATGTGATCGGCGTGATTACTTTTACGTCAGAGAGGAGGCTTAAGCTGATTAAGTTGTCTGGTAGAAAAGTAAGAGGAGACAACTCGTAGGGAGGCGGCGTTTTGACAGAAACCTTGACGTTACCATCCACGCGACCACTTTCTCATGCTTATCAATGCTAAGGACAGTCAGAGCTTGAATGGGTGAAGAAAAAAAAAACTATATTGTTTCACTTATCCACAGACACTAAAGTAAGGCTCCATTGGGTCTTCATATTCTCAGAATACACATCTGCAACTATGGAGCAGCACTGCATCCTCAGTGTTTTGTGAGTGCTGCAGATTTTCAAAAAATGTATAGGTTGTCATATCTAAAACAAATTTATAAAAGGAATAATGGTAGTTTGGAGTAATCATTTTAAAATAATTCAGTCTATTAGTTTATTTTTATTATGTGTTCAAGTTAAAAACCAATGGTGTTCAGGGTCCAGTAGTGTTCATGTGTCTGTTGTTAGGGTCAATCAGTGTTTCCCGCCTTATGTTGAAATTCTGTTGTGTCCGATTCCCCAGGTCCTGTCCAGTCTTGTCCCTCAGGTGTGTGTGATTGCCTCTCCTCCCTAATGTGTCTCACCTGTGTCTAATTGTCTACCTCTCCCTTGTGTATTTAAAACCGGTATTCCTTTCCTCCTGTGCCAGTTTGTCTTGTTTTCCCAGTGAGTAATCCAGCATTATTCCTTGTGTTTTGTTCATTGTTCTGTTTCTCAACTACTGATTTTGCCTGTCTCTAAACTGTACCTTTGCCATCTAGTTAGATTTCCTGGTGTTTACCTACTTTCAGGGTAAAGAATAAGAACCTCCCTGTGTGTCTCTGGGTTATTGAATCCTCCTGAGTCTGTACCTGATAAACAAAAGGGAAAACCGCCCTTTATAATCTCTTTTCCTTTTCCTGGAATGACCCACATGTAAGAGAGCGAAACGCTGCTTTTGTTTACATTCCCAGGAGAGTTGCATGTCACCAGGGTGGAACAACGAGGGTCATTTATGACCATAAAAGCACTTATATGTCATCAAAAATATTAAACATTGTATTTCAGCTGCAGCATCTCCTCTCCATGACCCCACACCTGTTCAGACTTAGAGTGCTTACAGGTCAAATAAACAGCAATTTTAGTGAAAAAAACCCAAAAAAACCCAACATTTTGTCAAAGCATTGTTTACTGATTGAGGATGGCCCATCTGTCATTCAAGCTCACGTCATGAGACTAAAAGATCAGAGATATGATTTTTTTTTTTTTTTTTAAATCATGTTTATCGCACCGGCCATCAAAAAATCATTCTGGAGATAGTAAATATGAATTTCTGTAGCTGTGGAGACATCTGAAAAAGGATGGATGAGACTGACGTACGTGCTGAAGCAAGGCTCCAGCTAGTGTCTGTGACACAGGAAGAAGAAGGTCGATTTGGTCCTGTGCCTCGATGCCACTGAACGTTTTTCCACAGCTTCCCAAAAATGATTCGATGTTCACTTTATCTGTTGGTAACACGCACTGAAAAGTAGTTTCTGCTCATTTCTGTTTCTATCTTGGGCTATTTATTGTTCCAAAATTATGTTCACACCTTAAGCAAAAACCATCACAATGATAATTATTACAAGGAAGCTGTACTTTACAAGTAGGACTGGTGTTACAATAACAATGAGTGATGTTCAGTGATTAAATTCTTTCTTAAATACTTTCTTTCTGCACTATAAAGGGTGAAAACTCAGATATTCATCAAGCAA
>KV751345.1:2319668-2342514 GCA_001698575.1 Mola mola
GGACTTTCAACTCCCTCCACAAATTTTCTATGGGGTTGAGGTCTGGAGACTGGCTAGGCCACTCCAGGACCTTGAAATGCTTTTTAACAGAGCCACTCCTTCGTTGCCCGAGCGGTGTGTTTGGGATCATTGTCATGCTGGAAGACCCAGCCACGTTGCATCTTCAATGCTTTCACTGATGGAAAGAGGTTTTGGCTTAAAATCTCACGATACATGGCCCCGTTCATTCTTCCCTTCACACGGATCAGTCGTCCTGTCCCCTTTGCGGAAAAACAGCCCCAAAGCATGATGTTTCCACCCCCATGCTTCACAGTAGGTATGGTGTTCTTGGGATGCAACTCAGCATTCTTCTTCCTCCAAACACGACGAGTTGAGTTTTTACCAAAAAGTTCTATTTTGGTTTCATCTGACCACATGATATTCTCCCAATCCTCTTCTGGATCATCCATATGCTCTCTGGCAAACTTCAGACGGGCCTGGACATGTACTGGCTTAAGCAGGGGGACACGCCTGGCACTGCAGGATTTGAGTCCCTGTCGGCGTAGTGTGTTACTGATGGTAGACTTTGTTACTTTGGTCCCAGCTCTCTGCAGGTCATTAATCAGGTCCCTCCGTGTAGTTCTGGGATTTTTGCTCACCATTCTCATGATCATTTTGACCCCACGGGATGAGATCTTGCGTGGAGCCCCAGATCGAGGGAGATTATCAATGGTCTTGTATGTCTTCCATTTTCTTACAACTGCTCCCACAGTTGATTTATTCACACCAACCTGCTTGCCTATTGTAGATTCACTCTTCCCAGCCTGGTGCAGGTCTACAATTTTCTTCCTGGTGTCCTTCGACAGCTCTTTGGTCCTGGCCATGGTTGAGTTTGGAGTCTGACTGTTTGAGGCTGTGTCTTTTATACAGATAAGTTGAGTTCAAACAGGTGCCATTAATACTGGTAACGAGTGGAGGACAGAAGAGCTTCTTAAAGAAGAAGTTACAGGTCTGTGAGAGCCAGAAATCGTTGCTTGTTTGTGGGTGACCAAATACTTATTTTCCACCATAATTTACAAATAAATTCTTTAAAAATCCCACAATGTGATTTCCTGGATTTTTTTTTCTCATTTTGTCTTGTACCTATGATGAAAATTACAGACCGTTCTCATTTTTCTAATTAGGAGAACTTGCACAATCAGTGGCTGACTAAATACTTTTTTGCCCCACTGTAAATGTCAATCTGTCTGAAAAGAGAATAAGCAGAAGTTGCTATTTGGCCTGGGAATCCACCAGTGACGGAAGATCTCACAACTCATTCTAACTGTTCTTGCTTTTCATCGCATCTCATCTCTCAAATTCTCATGGCTTCGTCACTATCTCTTCAGTTATCCCCCTTCATCTTTCTTAGGAAACAGGAAGTGAAGAAAGGCTGTGGCTGGGCAAGAGAAACTACTTAAATATCTGAAACGTGTCATTCCTTGTGGTGAAAGAAGTCATATACTTTTATAACAGCAAGGAATATTTATATTTTGATGAAACTGCTTCCTGACTATTTCTATAAGTGACTTCTATTGAGAAAAACAGTTCTTTAAAAAAATGAGGTGATGTTATTATGTTGTACCCATAAATTGGTGAGTTTACAGCCTCTGCGGACACAATTTGAACATGGTGAACAATCATGGCGTTTTTGACCCTGTGCAAATTTATGTACCCGCCTTTTCCCTTCAGCTTCTTTGCCTGCCTCGGTAGCCATTCACAAAACCAATCATATAGCAAGCGGTGCCATCAGCACCTAAAATAATTGTCGCTTACTTTCAAGAAATTCTCAGACTCGCCATCATAAGTGTGTATTTTGCAGTCCACTTATGATTAAATCCTCCTTTCTTGTATATTGCTCCAGGTCACTGATTCTACATTCTAAGCAGAAAAACATCTTATCCTTTTCTTATTTTCTCATCCACTTTGCTGACCTCCTTGGACAGGAAATTAAGA
The DNA here is from genome assembly GCA_001698575.1 of Mola mola. Taxonomy (NCBI): domain Eukaryota; kingdom Metazoa; phylum Chordata; class Actinopteri; order Tetraodontiformes; family Molidae; genus Mola; species Mola mola. Next base: position 2,321,643 of record KV751345.1, read on the forward strand.
GCTTTTTTTTCTTTTATTTACTCAACTCCTCCTTTGCAACATTACTCGCTTTCTTTTGTGGCATCTTAGTTTCATCTTGTTTTACCGTTTTCGTTTGCATACTATCCTTTTACCGTAACGGTTTTCCTTTAAGTTCATTATATTGGAGTAACTGTGCTGGTTGTGGTATTTGAAGCTGACTAACTGCACTGCACCTGAGATCCATTATACTGTATTCAGTGGAGGAACAGCCACTAAAATGGTTGGTCATCAAAAAGGTCAAGTTGTGAATAACCAGCGTTAGGCTAGTCAGAGGCAAACTTCTCTGTTAGCAGTTTCCTCTCCAAAATGTCATCTGAGAGGTGGAACTGAGAATTTTTTTTCAGTCAAACATTGTAATCGGTCCATTCGTAATAGTCGCTGTACTGCCTCTGAGAGAACTTCCCTGTTTCTCTAAATGCTGGCTACAGGCGCACATGTGAGGTCTAACTGTAAAATTACAAATCCATTTTCACCTGCAGGTTTGCACATTGGAGGGAATGAGAGATAACTCAGTACTTAACGACCTTGCTTGGCAGAAATATTTTCTGTTCCTGGATTTTCAATGTTCGCACCTAGTTTTTTTGAGTTTGTCTACAAATCATTTATACTTATGATAATGGTTTTATCATTCTCGTGTACCTTTTATAAAGGTTACAGTGTGGGTGTAAAGCACTTTGGGACTGTTCTGAAAAGTGCTTTATAATTTAAACTTTATTGTCATTGTTGTTGTTATTGTTATTGGAAGCTGTGGTGGTTACAGGTTAAAATCTTGTCAGCGTTCATAGCATTTTGTTAATGTGAGTTATTACTAACTTACAACAAACTAATTTTTGTAGATCAAAACACACTCCACAAAATGTTAAAATACGTAAAGGATAGCTGAACGCTTGCTGATCGACTCATTCTAAAAGAAGCACAAATAGATTTGCTAAAGCCTATGAAAATTAAGGCTGCAAAAAAAGCTGTACTATGAAACACGTCTAAAGCAACAACAGTTTCATGTGGCACTCGTGATTCAGAGAGAATAATCAAAGGTATTTGTTTATTAAAGCAGCAAACATTTCCACTCATCAGTCGATTAACCTTCAATAAAGTCTATAGTTCTAATGCCTATTCATTCTGTTATCACAGCAAACGTGTCATTCTGGTCTCAGTGTCTTTTCCAGTAATTGGAGGCCACCATTGCTTGGTTCCCATAACTTGTTTGATAACCCCATGAAAAGAAATAAGATGGCAAGGAGAGCAGACGTTTTTGTTCCCTTTTATTTCTTATACATGGCAGTGCATTCAAGTATAAATCTAAGCTGTCCCCGTCGCACATGCCATGCTGCCATTGGAAGTATAGAAGTGAAGGCTGAATAGAACACGAGAATGTGGGAACTAGAGGTTTTTCTGCCCTGTCAGGGTCGCCATCTGCTCTTTATCCACGCTGGCACCAAGCCCCGGTCCAACCCTTGGCACCTTAATGCACACACACACACACACACACACACACAAAGACACATCGCATGCCAGATATAATTGTAACTTCCTGAGAAAAGCAGATGTGCAAAGCAGCGCAGATTAGAACCCAAGAAGCACAAAATTTCAACAAAAATATTTGATTGTGCCCGTGTGAGCCGAGCAGGTGGGTTCGCACATGTTTAGTTCCCTCCAGCACTTCTTGGCGTTTACTCTAAACTTGTGAGTGATTAGAGGAACAACCGTGAGTGTTTATTTGCGGATGTTCTTGTGTGTGTTTGTGTGTGTTGGTGGTAAGGGGGTGCTTGCGTTTGTATGTGCGTGTGAGTGGGCATTTGTATGCAAAACAAAGAATATGTCTTAGTGCTTGAGTGGACGGTCAAGAGGGCTGCGAGTATTTTGTGTGTTTTTGTGTGCACCTCGGTGTGAATGCAAACCCAAAGTTATTGGCTTTTGTTTTTCGAAGGAGTGGGTGGGGAAGGTGCGTGACAAGCACATTTCTCTCCTTTTGGGCTGCTTGGCTCACTCAGGGTCCGCGGGTGTGTGTGGTGACGATGTTGGTTCCCAAAACAAAACCAGCAGCTGTTTTTACAGGCGCACACATACACAAATCCATTCATCTGTTGTCATCTTAGGGCCCCCTTTCCTCCCCAAGGCATTTCTTTACGCTTTCAAAAAAACAAAGGTATAGGTTTTTTATAATACAAACATTTAAATAAATATGCAAAAAGCATTTCATGTCATTAGTGTCACTAAACCACAGGTGGTAGCCAAAACATTGTGCATACAATATTCACTTTTACAGTATTACAAAAAAAGTGATAAGAGGACAAAAGAATGATGCCTTAATAGCTCCACGGTGACAGGCAGTGCTGGCAGGGAAATCAGTGAAGACCAGCTGGCTGAGGTTCACAGCTGGTACCACATCTGTGACCAATCCCGTTGTTTGGCTAAAACTTCCCGTCGTATGATGGTGTTTGATAACCTCGCTCATCAGAAACTCACACGCATATTTTTAGATACAGAAGTCGTGACAGCATCATGAGGAGAATGCATAAATAAACACAGATGGGCGAAGGGCTTTGATTTTGTTTAATGGGCTCTCAACTACCCGTGATACCCGATCCTGTAAATACCCACGTATGAAAAACATGTGGTCAAATGTTAGAAATGTTTGAAACAGAATCAGGGTTGATACTAGATTAGCCCCAGTGCTGTTGGCTCAGCGTGTGGCAGAACAGGAGCATCGCTGACACGGTCTCATTATCAGTGTCAGAAACGTTTGTCTCCTGCTCAATGACACGATGAACAACCTAAGCAACAAAGACATTTTTCAGATTTATTTGATTCAGATTGTTTGCCATCAGGCGCCTGAGTGCACTTGTCTGGGTAACGACCAAGGAGTTTAGGTAGTTCTAAGTAACAAACAACATGCTCATTAAAACTGATTTGGTCAGTTAGGTGTCAATACCAGCTGAAAAGTAACAAAAATGTAGATTATAATGAAACTATGGATGCCGAAACACTGGTCTACCTTACAGTTTTAGCTTTGCCTCATAATGGCTGTAATGACCTGCGGACTCACTATTTCTACAGGTCCTTTCATGACTCCTTAGTAAAAACATTAACACAGTAAAATTTTAAAAATCGTTGGTCTAACTTTAAAAAAAGAAACAAAAGTTTGCTCTGTTTGTCTTTGCAGTTCAGTGAAATTAACATTTGAAGGCAGGCTGGACATTCACGTTTCTAAGTTAAAACAATGACTTCCTTTTTACGCTGAAAGAGTTCCGTCTCATTATTATTCCCTTTGTTCCGCCTTTACATCCGAAGTTATGAGTCACGTTAACCATTTTAACTTGGTTCAGCTCAGTCTTGCACTCTGTCCCTGGGGCTTCATTTTCAGGCGGAGAAACCGATTCGCTCCAAAGAAAACAAAAGCATTAATTTTAAACAAAGATAAGTCTTTGCAGACGAAGCTTGGGCTAAAAGAAAGAGGGCGTTGTTTTGTTGTATGTATGGGACATTGGTGGGAACAGTGTTGCATTGTAGTGTCCGCAATATGTTCCTTTCATTTCTCTTTTGCAAAATTAAATATGTTGTTATTGGATTTTGTATGGAATGAAATGAATTCCTGTTAATAACGGTGTCATATAATTCTGCGTGTAATGAGCTGCTTCATGACTTGACACGTACAATAAATAAAACAATCAGCTTCGGATATTTTATCTTTGGAACACGTACATTCGTACGTGAACATCTGACCAAAAAATAAATAAATAAAATAATTGATTTATTACTAAGCGAGAGGGTAACTGAAAGTAGATATGAGTCTCACCTGGTTCACCTTTATTTCTGTGTCCCCTCTTGCTTTGTGTCACCACCTACGCCGTGCACTTTCTCTGTTGTCACCACACACATAAGCATTTGAAGATTTGTGCTGTCTGTAAACTGTTTTGGGCAGCTCAGGTTTTGGCTGAGAAATAGGCTAGTTTAGTGAAAACTGAGGAGCTGAACTACACAGATAAGGGTTTTTAACCTTCTGACGGACCTGCCCTCAGCTGTGATCACTGGGCTAAGACAAGTATTGGAAAATGAGTTCAGCTGAGAAAAAACTTAATTCCAATTTGCATGTAGTATTATAACAGAGTCCCACTAGTATCTGACAGGATTATTAGATTCATTGTCGATGTACCACACAGAGGAAAGTATACGAAAGTGTTAATCGTAGTGACGTTGTCAGTAATCAGAAAGAAGAACATAAGTCAGATCAGAGTTGTCTATGCTCATGACTGACCATGTGACTACGTGTCACACTTGTTGTTATTCAGTGTGCGTGTGTTATTTAGTGTTAGTGCCTACATGTGTGTGTTTATGGCTTAGGAGTCAATCCCTCCAAACAGGACTGTCATTAACCCTTGTAGCTCTTGAAAGACCACCCAGGTGTGTGTGTGTGTGCGTGCGTGCGTGCGTGCGTGCGTGCGTGCGTGGCCTGAATACTGGCATTGTGTTATGTGTTATCTATCCACTCCAGTCTGGCCAATTATACTGCTAAGACAACTATTACCCCCGGGAGTGGAAAAGATGAGTTTATTATATCGCCATGGTAATGCTAAGCACTGAAATCCTTCCAACAAAATGTCATCAGGACAAAGTACAATTTATAAGAGGATATGAAATGAAACTACTATAGGATATTGCAGCCCCCGCCCATGTATCTGACTTAAATGGGTCATGTCAGTGCCATAATGTGACACTTCCTTGCTTCATTTTACCCTTAATGACCCAGCAGAGCGACACTTGAGGGGCCCACATGCCCTCTTTTTGGCCCAAAGACCCCTTCGGGTGGCTCAAATGCTCTCAGGTTGGCCATTGAGCCCTCTGTTTGGCCCCAGCGGTCGACCTAATAAGTTCAAGTGTTGCTCTACTTGGGGCAAAGATGAAGATCGACCAAGCATGTGCATGTTAAGTTCCCCCATTTTTTATTCATTTCCATCCCCCGGATCTTTGCGCAGCACAAGGACATGTTGTTAAAAGAGAAACAATGTTTAGAAAGAAGATAAGCTACATACGGGAATTAATGGTCAGTTTACAGACCTGTGATGTATAACGGCAATATTTTTGTGTCATTCATGCCTCAGATTCCTGATCCATCAAGTCTTGACTGGGTTCACATGAAAGTCTGTTGCTGCTCAAACGTGACCTTGCTGTTTTTATAGGATCATGAAACTGACGTCAATTCCTCCAAAACTTTGAGTCCTGCTCAATAATGTCTTGAGATATTTTGAAAAACCCTTTTGTTAAGACAAAATGCTGATTCTTTATGCGTGAGGTAGCTATAACTCCACTAGGCTGCATTACTTATTTGTATTTTTACTGTGTAATATGTATCATTTTAATGTGTACACTGTACAAGCAAGGAATTACTATATATATATATCTATAACGTATATACAGTATGTAAACGTGATAGAGTGTGTATAAAAACTGCTCCATAGATAACCATCGATTCAATATCTATTTATTTCTTTGTATTTGTTTTACAGAACATTTGAATAGTACTGTACATACTAGTAAACATCTCAAAAATGTATCTAATTTGTGCTTTTTATGTATATGTTTATTATATATTTCTATTTCTTCACATATAATGCATTCTGTGTAAGAACATTCAGAGCAATGAAAAAAAATGGGCCAAAACATACTGATTACACTGATCATAAACTATGTTTCGTTAATTCAAAAAGCTCATTATATCCAATTCACATTCCTGACCCTCACCTTGATTTTGAGCTTTCACATGACAGTCTGGCAGTAACCACAGCAGTGAAAGTCTCCTGCAGCTGCCGAGACACACAATGAGTCCCTTCTTTGTAACTTTATATTCAACACGCTGGCGCACTCTGCACGGGATATGTCCGAAAGCGCACGGAGAAAAAGTATTACACGGGAGTTTCAAGACGCAAACTGGGCTACGAGCCCTCAAGTGCTCTCACACACACATCCGTCACACACCTGTGCAAACTCTCCGTCCGACTTCCTCTCCCCAACTCACCCACGTTTCCTGAGGGTTCACACACTGCCCCGTCTGTTCTCCTGGGCGTTGGCTGCTGGGCACTGGGTCAATATATACTCAAGTGTAATGCTCCAGTGCTGTGGGACTGGCACGCAGACAAAACACACACATATGACAGTGTGATATATTCTGCACTGACACATTCAAAACATGTCAGAGCAGTAACAGATATTTTTAGCCCACGGTTGGCGTAACAATGGAATGATTTCTATGAGGGCTTTAATCAGCGTTAATAGTATATCAGATTAAGAGCGTTAATATAGCCATTCGTTCATATAAATATATCCAGGGTGCACCATCACCTTTTGATGAAGCAGACGCACTTGTCATGGCACGTTTTTGCAAAGCTTTCAAACTCACCTCTCTTATTAAACTGTTCAGACACATCCTCGTGTTGCAGCCCCTCCTCCACAGTTCTGCCTGGCACATAACCCCTCTTCTCTCCTCTCTCTCCTTATCAGCATGCTCGTGGACTAAATGAGACCTTCATTCTACAGTACAAATGCATATCTCATAGCCTGGAACGTCTGTCAGTTTTTCAGGCACATGAGAGATTGCAGGTGAGTGAAACGGAGTAAAACTTAAATCTTCAGACAAGTGGACAGGATTGATCAGTAACTAATATTAAATCAATGCTCTGGGTTCTCGTATACATTCCATGGTCACATACACAAAGTCAAGGTTTATACACTGAATTTGTTTAGCTTTTGCAGCCATCTTTCTGAAATCCTGAGCTATTTATTTCAGAAGCTATAAGTTTAATTCTGTTTCCGCTGAGAGTTTCCTTTGTCTTGTCAGGTGTGATCAGAGCATTTAGTTTTTCTGCTTACATTTCCAACAATATTTGCTGCAGCGTGGTCTGTAAAACGCTGCAGAAAACGTCTGTGCATATGTGAAATGGAACCTTTAATTCTTCAATTGTAGCGAAAAATCACAGCATGAATGTGTAAATGTGTACTGAGATCTGCAGTCTTCACAATCTGTGTGCGCAGACAAATTTGTGAATTTCTAAAAAGAACACTGTAGACGCAGACCATATCGATGTAGCTGGAGGCCAGTGAGACAACATGGAACGGAATGGAATGTTTTATTACCGAGGTGGGTTTCTGGTTGGGTCTGGCTCCTAATGCTGTCGATCAAACTTCTGGGGGCTGACTCTAACGCCTGACCTCGTCTCCCCTCTCCTGTGCCTGCCTGAAGCCGCCATGTTATCCTCGGAGAGAAAGTTGCTGTAAATCCCCTTGGTAAAGTTTCCATATATCCGGTTGTGTGGCGCCGATAGATTCCCTGGTCCCAACATGTTCAGCATCGACCTCAGTATGATGCCCAATCAAGGAATGTCCGGGATTTACTGGTGGAGACGACATGCCGCCGTGACGTTGCTTGCTAGCTTGCGGCTGATGTACTTTTTAAGAAAGTCCGGCTGTTCAGGCAAATAAACCAGCGGTCAAAGTCGTGCAAGTAACTTGAATAACACGAATGATCAAACTTGCGGAAATAAAGTTACTCCACGCTGTGTGGGACTCCATGAATTAATGTTAGGTTGTGGATTTATAAAGCTAGGTGGGCAGGCCTCAGCTCCACACATGCTCCACGTGTTTGTCCAGTGTTGAATTATTCGGGAGTCAAAGCCACAAAGCTCATGCCCCTTGACATTTGCCCTAGTTAGTCTTCATTACATCATCAGCTGTGTGTTGATATATATACTAACACTCAACCACATCTCACGATTAGGAGAGGAAAACTTGTCATTCCCACTGTTTAGCTGCCTCTCGTCTGTCTCCCCACACCGCTGAAAAGTGTTTATATTATGGCAATTTAGTCCCCTGCATATTTAACTTAAATTAGACACTTTAAGATTTCCTCATGCTTTACTCGTTGCTGGAAACCCTAATTTTACACCATCTCATTTAGATTTATATCTTAAGGCTTTGAAAAAAAGGTGGGTACTGCCATGGTAGCAGACTTGCAAATTGAAAACAACTTTTCTTCTTTTACACAAATAGCGATTACGTCTCCAAATAAGAGGCCCGGCAAGAAAACACCTGCAAAATTATAAGGTATTTAAAGGCTCTGGCCTTGATAGGTGCCTGTTTGTGTTCAGAAAAGTCAATCGATTTAATGCTTTCTGTGCATTACACTTAAAAACACAAAAAACAACTTGGTATTAAGATTTCAGACAGTATGTGTAAAAAAGTCTTTGGGACATCTGTCAATGTTCTTATAATAGAAAGCACTTTTAAATCCAGTGCAAGATTCTTTACAGGTGTTAGAGACACTCCATTAATATAAGAAACTGCTGCCAGATCAACCAGTTATTACTCTGTGGACATCTAATGACATTATAAATGATTGTTCTGGAAAGAAAAAGAGCACCTTCATTCCTGTTCCTTGTGTATGTGCATGGATGTAGTGCATACGCTCAGCTACATTCATATTTGACAGTGTGCTTAAATAAAAATGTTGACGTCAACGTGGCCATGTGACATCAGTGAGCAAATAAACTAAGACATCAGAGGAAAAAGGTTTTTCTGTAAAGTTCGAACTGTAATCAGCTAAATATTTTGGTAACGAGGGGACTTTTGTTCTTTTTGGGGTTCTGTCACTTTTTAAATCATTGAACTTGCTTTATCTTTCTACTGTATGTTTGGGAAATCACAAACATCCAACACCATCCCGGTGTGTCCACACAGCTGGGCAACTGGGAAGCAAAGGAATGAGCTGGATGATCTTTAGCACACACTTGATCGCACACACACTGATCACCTCCTCTGTTTACACGCCCCTAAGCAAACGTCTGAAGAAAGACAGCCGTGAAAATCTACACTAAAACCTTGTGCTGCAGACGACATCTTGACCAAACTGGTCTGTCCACGCTGCACAGGTGACACAACGCATCATGTGTGAAGCACAAGAAATGTCAACACACACACCACCACCACCACCACCAAAGTGTCAAATTCAAGTCTGTCATTTTCTCCTCCTTCTCCCCTTACTGTGTGAATTGCCAAACTCTCAAGAGAAAAATCTGCTTCTTCTCTTTATCGACATAACTAATATTTAATCGTCATCATTTTTGCTTACCCTTATCACATTTGAAACTAATAGATACTAATAGAAATAGAAACTAGAAACTAATAGAATAGATACACAAAAACAGGACCTAGATTTTTGTCAAACTACTATTTTAATATCCAAAAAAACAAGTTTTTTAGTGAGCATTTTTACCGCCGATGTTGGACTAATTTTAAAGAAACAAAAGGACAAAAATGTAAATACAAATTCAACCAAATGCATATAGAAAACTGACCAGACCAGGTGTTCATATTGCATCGGAAGCTTACTCAAAGATTGAAGGAGATATATTTAAGCACATACAACCTTCCACATCCATCTCACCGTGTTTACCCGCCTGCCGGCTCTTTGCTTCCTACTGACCAACCCAATCTCTCCCTTTGCCCTGGCCTCTGACCTTTCCCCTTGGTATCACCTGCTATAAACGCCCAACATTTGAACAAGGCATTCTTAGTAAGCCTCAGGGAGGGCTGGAGCCGGCCCCCTCTCTGCTTTATGGTGCTCATTTAGGATCGCAGGCGAGCAGAGTGACGTGTGTGATGATTTTGTGTGCGTGTGTTGCGTGAGAGCTATAATTAAGGGCTAGAGGCTATGAATCTAGACCAGTGCCGGAATCCAGCTGGCTCCACAACTAGCTAATCATCAACCAGTAATGAGTCTCTGATACAGACGTAGCGGGATAGGCTGACAGAACGACGGCATGACAGACACGTACATGATGGCAGATAATAACTGGAAAGACAAATGACTAACATGATTTGTTTTGCTTCAAATAATGTCAGAGTTCAGTTACAATTCAACTGTAACTTTATTGATCCCTACACTGCCAGTAACACAGTTAAGTGAAGGAAGTTAAAGAAATAAAAAATACAGGTAAATAAAACATTTATAAAGATAATACAAACTAGGAACTAAACAAGAGGATTTCTGCATTAAAATGCAATGAGTTATGTAAGTATAATATAGCTCTATTATAAACCAAGGCCATGTAACACTAACATATTTTCTATAGTATAATATGAATAAAATTTAGCATTAGCAAAGTCTTAGTTGTTGTACAACCTTGACTTCTATCGGGGTGAATCAATCTTAAATTTGAAACTTGAACTTGATATATGTGTCATCATTTCCTTTCAGTATTTAAGTCATCAGGACTGGTTCCTTAGGTTTTCTACGTGGAAGACACAGGCTGTCAGACTTTCATCGTTGGAAATCCTCAGCCATGACACTGACTGCTTATATCAGTAATGATGTGTGTCGTAGTACATAAAAAAAAAACATGCTAACATGTTAGCATGGTCAGAAACAGGATTTTCTTCCGAGGCGGGCTTTAAGAACTTGGTCTCCTCCTCTCTGTGGTTACATGGCTCAGTTAGCCTTTGACACCATCCTGTGTTTTGCTGTAAGTGGAAAGTCTGAATTTTTGTCTATGGTTGGGGCTTTTGGTCCGGTGGGTGGGGTCTACAGTTAAAACTGTAAAGTCTTAAAGTCACGACCAAATTGGTCATGTGTGCAAGCATCCGTAGAGAACTTTTTATTTCTAGAGTTTTTATTAGTTTTGGTAGAAAGGGAAAGTGTCACCATCAATAAAAGTAGGAGGGAGATGTTTAATCATTAGTACACACAACACAGCCCTTGCTCCGTGATAGGAAGGAAGAGTTGCTGTAAAATTGTTTCACTCTCAGCAGTGAACATCTGTGAGAGAAAGGCGTGGAGGATGGGGTCACACTACAGGAAACCAACCAGCAGGAAAAAGGACGTCATGATTTCGGTTTCAGAAATGGCTGTTTTGTGGTTTGGATTCTGTGTTGAGGAGTTAAAAACATCCCTCTGTTCAAGAGTTGAACCACTCTTTTACTACCTTTGCCAATCTTTTATTATTCTGTATATTTATTAACGTCATTACACTGTTGTTTATGTTAATAAAGATGCATCCTTTTTCACTTACCAGCTACATTGAAAGTACAGAATAGAACAATGCCCGAGTTATAACTTTTTGAGTTATGATGTTTGTATGTATGTATGATTATGTGAATCCCAAAAATACTACAGTTAATCCTGCATGTTAACATGTTGAAGTGTCCTTGAGCAACACACTGAACCCCAAATTGCTCCTGATGTGAATGGGTGAATGCAAAACCTGTAGTGTAAAAGCGCTTTACGTGGTCAACAATGTCTAGAAAAGTGCTATATAAATACAGGACATTTACCATTTACCATTTCATAGCTGGACTTAGCGCTTTTGCGTCTTTTATGAGGCAGTTTATTTATTTTTGATAATGGGGGCTGATGTTTCTTTAAGAGGACGCCGCTGCCTTGTTGCTTGTTTCTTTGAGGCATTGAGGTTTTGATCACTGTGGAATCACACGGTTTGCATCACTTCCGTGTGACACGTGTAGGCTACAACTACCAGCGTTTTTGCCAGTAACAAAAAGTTTAAAAAATTATGCGTGAGTTAGGCCATTTGGTGAAAATGGGCTGTTTGGCTATAAAAGTGATTTTAAAAAATCTACTCATTGTTTGGGTGGAAAAGGTTTTGTACCAGTGAAACCAAAATGCAACCAAGTGCAACTGATTTAAAAGAACCTGTAAAGTGGTGATGTGACTTTCTACACCTGCAAAGTCACACATTCGCTGAAAATTGATAACGTCCATATCTGCGGTTTACATTTTATAATAGTACACATGGATCACGTGTGCTGGAAAGGTTTTGTAAAGCAAAGTGCAGCTTACACAGAACTTTCAGCCACCTTCATTCACCGCATAAATACAGGTATGAATTTGAGTATCCACACTGCATCGATGTCAGATCCATGCTTTCTTTGATATATTTTATTTGTTGTAGAAACTAATTCCTATGAAGAGAATTTAAGGAAACGTGAAACAATGTGAAGAACCTAAGTGCTGACATGAGACGTAAGGGTAAAAAGAGTATTCATGGCTGCAACATTATATCTTTTGTTGAGAGACTGTTCAGATTTGTTTTGTCAACCGTTCCTGGCTCATCTTTCCTGTAAGAGACACTCAAGGCGTATCAGGGTTTGGTTTCTGTTTAGCAGCAGATGGTAGGCCTATATGCACAGAGTCAGAAAAAATGCCTTTAAACATGTAACCTTAGACAGCAAATCCTCATGTAGACAGAGACACCGTTTCGATCTGTGGAACCTTGAAAAATCACAGCTCTTCTTTTTTAAACGGTCGGGCATTATTGTCCAAGGACGGTGGAGTTCTTTCAACCTCACTCCTGGGTTTGTCTGATGGACAGATTGTTCCACTTAAACGATGAAAGCTTGTTCTGTTGTCTGTAACCAGCGTTACGTTTATTTTCACCTTCACAATGCCGTTCAAGTCATAACCGGTCCATACCTGTCATTACTGCTACTATTCCAGCGTCTGTCGTCAAAGAGAGCCCATCACAAAGGCCATATTAGAAATAAATATGAATTGTAAATCCCCCATTAATGCCACTGTCTGGCACTATAATCGCAATAATTAATAGGCTAGTTGGATTCGGTCCCATACAGGAAATATCTCACCTCAGCAGCTCTGTCTTTCTTGGCTTCACCTAATGGTGTATTTATAGAAGAAAGAAAATGTCTAAAGCGATTTCATGGGTTATTAAATCACCTTTCACATGTGACTTATTGCCATTTGTATTAAGATGTTTCGGTGTCTTTTCATGAGCGAATACCAGAGAATTTATTTTCTTGTTATATGTGTATCAATTTTGGATGTGAGATTTCAGTAGTCCAAACTTCACGTCTTTTCTTACCTGCTTCCTAGTGTCAAGTGTCAGGAGCCGCAATGGAAATAAGTTTTGTGACATCCTGATGAATTTCAATGCTGTAAGTACACGTTTGTATATTGTATTTTGATTTGTCAAATAAGATCAATCAAGAGGAAAAGGATGTTAGTTAATGTTAGTATAAATATCAAGAAATTCCATTAATGGATGAGACTGAGGTTGGTGATATTGGTCAAACAAATGCCTGACAAGATGTTCCCAGTTAAACCAAGGTCAGGGGTGACCTACAGCAGATTCTTACACCCAATAGAAAATCTTACTTACTTAGACCACATAAGTAAGGTAAGTACATTTATTACCAAGTAGAACCTAGTGAACTAAACGTTGACTATAAGTCACATGACGAAGTTGCCTGACTTTGTCCTTCTCAGTGTGTCCAATACTCATGAAATGGGGACAGCATTAAAATGCAGAGCTTGAAATTCATTTGATTTGGCATCTAGGCTTTTTACCCGCCCCCACCCCCGCGCTTGTAAACACTACACTCCTGACGCTTGCTATCTAAAACCTTATTGTGTCTTATGAGGGCGGTTTCAGTGTAAATATACAAAGACAACGGAGAGAGGGGACGTTGCTGCGATATTGCACAATCTCCATGTAAAAAAGGTAAAAACTGGGTCTAAAAACTAGACACATATTCCAAAATAGATCACTTTTAAAATCAATTTCTTCTTATTCAGGTCAGATACAGTGAAAAAGAGTCGTCACATCTGCACAGACAATAGTGCAACGCTTTTTTTCCTCCCCACAATCCTTCCAACCCCCACTGACTTCCTCCTTTCTTTCTTTGTGTATGTGTCAATATAAGTGTGTGTATTCTCCCTCCACAGCAGAAAGCTGCCACTGGTTGGCCAGATTTGCCGGGGGGAAAACACAGCCAGAGTAGCAGAGAGGGTGAAGCGGAGAGATAGTGCTGACTCGGCACTCGGACCATTGTTCTCGGAGTCTCGTAACCCTACACCTCCCTCCCTCCCTCCAGCCAGGCAGCCCATTGGCCAGCCACAAGTGCTGGAGCCAGGGGGACTGCGGTGATAAACTGCACCAAAAATCTTATCTTTTCCTCCATTAGTACCACAATAAGAGAATTCAGCGGCCAAGATCACAATGGACACAGCCCCTTATAAGCTGTGATATCTCTGCGGTATCTTAACAAGTTACAGAGAAGTATTTGGGGGGTAATCAGGGCGTTTTTCTCTAAAGGACTTCTAGCTATTTGTTAGAAAAGCACACTTGGTAAGCAGGGCTTTCTGTGAGTGTAGGTGTGGCAGGTCTCTTTGTTGCATTACAGTCCTGTGAGACCTTGGCAATGAGGCTTTGCAGTTTAGATGAGTGTTTTCCAAACTTTTTTTTACCACAACACCCTGAAGCAAACCATCGTTGATTTTTTGTCTTTGAGTACCGGTTGTGACCAACTCAACCAAAAAGACTTTTTTTTTTTTTTTTCTGTTTCAGTCCAAATGTGACTTTGGGTAGCTTTCCCTTTGTTTCATGTTCAAATGTCTCACCACCTTGCAGTCACTTCAATTTTCTTTCATTGTTTCGGTTTATTTTAACTTGGGAAAGGCATGATATTGGTAAATCTCGTTTTTCCAAATAAACCTCTGTGACTGAAAATATCTCAGTACTGAGCTGAGTATAACGGGATGTGGGTCTTTTTTTCAGTTGAGTTTTCACAGAAGACCCAATGGAGAGGCGGGCAAACCTTTGTGAACCCTTTCAGTTCTGTTGCGCTGCACTGACAGACTTTTAAAACACAGCACATATTGTCACGTCCCACAGGAGATGCGATAAGGAGTAGTGCTCGCCTTGGTGAGACAGATTACCAGGTAACAAATCAGGGCTTGAAAGGGGAGCAAAGTGAGAGTTGTAGCAATGCCAGTAATGAGATCTTCAGTTAACTAGGGCATTTAGATCCTCAAGGTGATAAATGGGCTGCTTCAGAGGGCTGAAGTTAGTGAACTGAAACTTGTAGAAAGAAGCTGGGAACTTTAACATAATTCATGACACTTTGCATCATCTTTTTCTCAGCATGAAGCTTTGTATAGAACTGATTTTTTAAATTTTTTAAATATATGTAAGTTCTAATATTGTATACATATCTGTATTACTGTGTTATTTCCTGTAATTTTAAGTCTTATGCCTGTGTATTTAAATTTTATTGGAGCGATTCTAATGAAATCCAGTCTGGTCCAAAGTGTTCCTGATTCTGATCGGCAAAATTGCAGTTTGTGCAAATATTCTACATAGGAGGAAGCTGAGGATATAAAAGGTCAGGGACTCGCGTATATATGTACTGTATATATGTATGTATCGTGTAGGAAAAAATACATTTAATTCACTCAGCAGATGCTTTATTTAAAAGTCAAAACTGTAAGCACATTCAATTTATGAGACCAAAATGTCATTAAATGTTTTCTGGGCATCTCTCTCCTTTTTAAAGGGAATACTACAGTAGCTATTTGGTACTGCTATTTCATATAGCTGCGACACAAATGAGAAAGATAGAATTATCAAAATGGTAAGTATAGAATCTGAAATATTTGTCTGGGAACTTCCAGAGCCACAGAAAGAAATTATACAGCTGTTTTCGTGACAGGTAAACTAAATTAAATGTAAGGGAGTATGATACAATTCCCCCACAAAAGTAAAAGTTTAAGAAAATGGAAAGTAAAATAATTTTACAATTGTTCTTCACTGCTGTACTTGCAAAAACTGCTCTTTAATGCCCCTCATACACAATAAGTTTAAGGCAGGCTTGCTGCGCCTGTATAAACGTTACCTGGGTGTAATTGGGGGCGCTTGTTGTTCTGCCTCTGACACAGTAATAAAATCACTGAATCGACATCTGTATAAACGCAGTGACCTGGTGAAGTGGAACGACAGGCCAGGGCTGTGACATTGGGTTGATATGTGATACGTGCAACCCACAAATGGGACATTTAAAAGCAACAAGGAGCCATAAGCAGCTAACTCAAAGCAGAGGGACAGCAGCTGAAAAAGACTGAAAATTGGGTGGACGTAAAGTTCGGGATCGAAAATGATCCGCCACATAACGGAGGCAATAAATGATTGTTACTGCCATATCACGCCCAACACTGCTCATCACTCATGTTAAAAATGACACGACAAGCCAACGCTGCCATGTTAAATGTCACTCTTCTTTAGCTGTGTGCCAGCTTATTATCTAAAATCACACTGTAGTAAGGTTACAACTGATTTATAGAATTTATGCAACAGATTATTGATGTTTGTGGAAGTTTCTTTCCATGAATTTGCTGCCATCTGCCTTTCTTTTTAATGCTGTGATGAAGAGTTGCACAAATGCACCTATTTGTGGATTTCCTCCGTCAAACTCTCTTTGATTTGTGTCCGTGATTGTCCCACAGCATCAGTAAATGAAATTGAATGTGTGGGGGAAAATATATAGCGACAGACCCATTATGTGTTACTGTGACGTGTAAGCACATTTTTGGGGAGATGTGTGTCAGGCTACAGCGTAGAGCACTGTGTAGGGTTTTTCTAATCGCATAAAAAGTTAACACTGGACTTTGACAATTAAAGCAAAATCAAAATATTAGGTGGTGCTCTAGCGCCACTCTTACCTAACATAAATCTGCAAAAAACAATATGAGGTAAAAGTCTTCTGTCATTCATATTAGGTGTTATGTTTCCTTCTCAGGGAGCAGGAACACACCTGTGACTGCCTGTGGGTTGACAGTAGCTATGCAACTGTTGTCTGATAATTGGTTTGCGTTTTTTAAACTGGTATATCAGCTGGTCAAAGCCGTTTAATAATCTTCCTTCAGAGCTACATTTTACATGGTGCTTTATATTTAGCAGTATGTTTCATTCCCTAGAGAAGAGCCCAAATTTGGCCCAAGAAGCATGAGAACAGTAACAGTGATCAAATATGTACAAATGTGCACCCCGAGGCGCGGCCAAGCCCACATGCATGTTCACACGGAGATATCCGCCCTCATCAGCGTTCTTTAAGTTCTCAACAGCGAGCACGTCAAATATGGAGTCACAACAGTTTGCATCCACGCTCTCATAGCTGGAGCATTGTTTCCCTGTCATGACCAACAATTAGCTGCTTTTCCCATGTGAGACAATCGATTCCCCCAAGCCTACGTTTATTAGATTCCACCCGTGTTGTATGAATATGTAGGAGGGCTGGAATGGGAGGCACAATGCCCTGCTCCTGTCTGAGGCTTCTCATCAAGCCTGGTCATAGATCTAAAATTCTGCCCACAGCTGCGCCGCGAGACAACAGGGGTCTTTCAGCTGGCAGGACAGCCCAGGAAGAGTCATCATGTTGCGTATTTTGTGTGTACACCTCGCCTGGGAATGTTACAATTGAGTTAAGTGTCAATTACTCATAAGCAGAATTACTTTCCAAATGCAATAAATGTTGTGAATCTGCAAGGTTGAAGTGACAAGTTGCCCGAGTGTTTTTCCAAGACTGTGACCTGCATGTGCATAGTCGCTCTACTTTTGTGTTAATTTTCATAAATTACAAAGACTTATTTACTTTTTATGCCACTTTGAAAACTCAGTTGAGCCCAGATGAGAATGAAAGTGTCATCATGTCTGAAACCTTTTGTCAATGACAAGTGTAAAGGATTGGATAATATTAGTTTCGCCAGCTTGGTATTTCCTGGAGAATATTGATTTATTTGCTTGGTACATGCTTTACTGAGACTTTTGATATCAGACCAGACAAACGGACGGCTTAATACATAATCCTTTTTTTCACCCAACACATAAATAACACATTAGCACTGTAAGATAAACGCTGTGTTCCAGTTTTGTAGAGAAATGTCCTGCTTCGTGGATACATTTATTCACAGTAGTCAGGTTAAAAACGGTAAAAATTGATTTTTTGATTTGCTACATAACCAGATTTCTCTAAGAAAACCGGCGCGTGTAAAAACACTGAATGTTTGAACTTCTTCATTCTTTGCTTCTTCTCTCCTCTTTTTCCTCTGCTCCTCTTTTTCAGGGTGTACAATCAGCTGTCTGGCCCCTCTTTTCATCCCTGTGTTCCTTCAAAGAGTCAAAGCGGGGCCTCCCTGAGGTATTAAATATCTTTATTAAATTGCTGCTTTGGGGGCTCCCCCCTTTAGCCCCCCTGCGTCCTCCTTTTCTCCTCCATACACCCCAACCATCCCCACAAACTTGGCCCCGTTGGCTTCTCTTCAAAGGCTCTCGCAATGCGGCTTCTGCCGACGACCTGCTGCGCTGCAAGATCATGCATAATAGCCTACGCTGGTCCCTGCTGCGCTAAACCAGGCAAGCTCCACCACACTCGGCTGGGCCACATCTGACGGGGGGACTTTGCCCAGGCGGAGTCTACTGGATGGGGGGGGCTTTATTGAGGGCAGAAGGGGAATGGATTTCGTAGGCCAGCTGTGTCACGGTTTAGTGACTGCCATCAAAAGACAAGCTAGAAGCCAAGTCATCACCCGTAACTTGTGCATCTTTTGGTTCTTTTGCTAATTTCACTCATGAACATAATGTCACTGTGTGTGTGTGTGTGTGTGTGTGTGTGTGTGAGCGAGTAGAGTGCCTTCACAAGACAACGCGGACTTACACCCACATTTCAACAGATGGTTGCTACAACGTACAAATTTGCAACCTCACAGGATGTGCACCCCCCTCTCTGTGAGGGTGAACACACTCTGGGGCGTTCCTCGTATTATGCGCAATCCCTTGACATCACAGGAAATCACATCATTAGCTGCTCTGAATATCATAATACATGGAGGAACCTAACTCAGAACCAGACGATGCAGAAGATCCAGTGTATTTTACTGCTGAGAAGTTTAACATCTTTTGGCCTTGTGCACCACTATGAGGCAGTCATAATGAGACCGTCCCTGCCTCTAATGCTGGACCCAGATTTTCCCTCAAAAAAATTTATGAGTAGCACTGAAATGTGACAGAAAATTGGCAATAACATCAGGCAGATCAAGTGTTTGATGTGTTGGCTCCAATATGGAAGAATCTATTCAAAAAGGGGTGGGGTTTTGCAACACGTGTCCGGACCAGTGTTTGAACCAAGATTTGGTCTTTGTTACACATTTGCTGCAGAAAATCAAATGTGAGGCATTTTTATGGTTTCAGTTTTCATCTCTTCCTCAATTTTTGCCCAAAAAGGTAAAGACAGACTGAAATGTAACAAATATACAACCAAAGACGCACAAAGAAACAATGGTGGCCAGCAATAGACATTAATAAATGTATATGTAATATATAACGCATTTCCGAGAAACCGCATCCTATATAATTCCACCTTGGTAGCTGTCCTTTTGTGTCTTCCTCACTCTAAATTGCAATTTAAAACTTTGTCTCCCACATGCTACTGTGGCTCAATTTTGCCCTTCTTCTTCTGTCGTTTAGTGGCGTGTCACCCTCCTGTCACTAGTGTGAACATCTGAACTATCCAAGCAGTGTTATCACACTGCAAACCAACCAACCCTTGGTTCAGTTTGATCCAGACCGGGACCATCTCTTTAGTCTGGGCCAAGATTTGATCCATTATTCTGGCCCATTTCACACCTGCTATTTTGGTTCAGACCAAACTGAAATGTCTGAGGCTTCCAGACCAAGGGAGAAAATGTGTGAAAGCAACCTAAAAGGATGGCAAATTTAAGGCACATAAGAAGCATGTCAGCCATTGAGGAACCAAAACAGGCAGAGGCATTGTCCTCATTGGTCACCGTCCTGAGGTAACACCGGACTAACTGGAAGTTCTTCCCTGTCCAAGAAAAAGAATCCTGGTTAAGAATTAAAGTAAATAAAATCAGTGTCTACATGCCTGCCTGTTAATACCACTGGATGTTTGTTCTGTTTAGCACTGAAACAGGAGTTTCTAAGAGCTGCAGGCAAAAGCTCAGGACAGAGTCTGCCTGGGTTGTGATGATTCTGATTGATTCTGCGCTAAGAATGTTTAATTTGGGTTGACCTGGTTCCTCTACACTCATTTTGAGCAGACTCTCGGTGTCAGGGGGTATTGATACTGTAAGACAAGTCCTGGAAATATTGCACACTCATTAAAAGTGATGAGGTTAAGAAGGAAGAAGAGGTAAACTGTCTGGTGCCCTGCTCACAGGTGACATGGAGATAATGAAATTTATATGATGTACGGCATTCCCCTGAAAAGCTGCATGAATGTGTTGTCATTGGCTGTCTTACACTTTGTTGCAGCTACTCCGACGTCTCTGTCTCTCTTGAGCAACTTTTACACCTAGGGCTCTGGCGTGCAGGGTCCAGAGGACAATGGTGCTTTGTGTGAGGAAGGTGTCAGGACAAACCCTGCTCCCATATCTCCACATCTTATCTGTCTCACTGTCAGATACACTCCTCTATTCCTCTCTTTCACCACCATGTCAATGGATGGTCCACAAAATATTTGTGGAGCTTCAACTGCTTCACAATTTATTAGCGTTATTCTGTTTGTGTTATTTACCTTGGGGAAAAAGCATTGCAATGGAAAATAAAGACAAGGGCAGAAACTCATTATCATTGTTTTAATAAAATTAAAATATATACTGCATATACTATATATATTATACTGGATAAATAAGAGGTGTTAGGTTTAGTAAAGAGAAATAAAATGGCAATTATTTTTGGTATTTTTGAGGGGACAATTTGCTTCCTTGTACTGATATGAACAGTCACAGTCAACACTATGTGTTGTCACATATGTTAGCATGGATAGAGATGATGCTAAATCTGTTTAAAATGAAAATGATGACTGCAGTTGTAGCCTAAGCTGAAAGCATTATGTCGCACCATGACAGTGAAGATATTGGCTTAAAAGAAGGTTTAGGTGGCCTCTTTTTAATTTATTTTGGGGTCCTGGGTTCGAATCTGGGTCAGGATGTTTCTGTGTGGAGTTTGCATGTTCTCCCTGTGTCTGCGTGGGTTCTCTC
>KV751345.1:2346920-2365049 GCA_001698575.1 Mola mola
TTTACAGCCTTCACACCAAACAATAGCCTCACCCCTTGCAATTTCCACCTTACTGCACACACACTTTGAGATGATGTCATCTCTCTGTGTTGCATTGCTACACAGGCATGACTCAACATTTAGTGTGTGTGTGTGTGTGTGTGTGTGTGTGTGTGTGTGAGAGTAAAGTTGATGGGGTTAAGGTGCAGATTTTGAGCCTGATGTCACTTATCATTGACTAATCCTGCATGAAGTGTTTGAACAAACAGCACAGAGGGCGGGAAGAAGGAGTAAATTTGAGGGGAAAGCATCACTGTGTTTGTGTGTGAGTGTGTTTGCACTAAACAGAACCTTTGTGCCCCCGCTATTCACACTTTTTGCTACATGCACAATACATCACACTTTAAGTCTTTAATTCGACGCACGCCGGGCACTTACCGAACTTAAAGAAACACAAGCACCTCTCCTGTCTGTCTCCTTCCCACAACTAATAACAACTTTGGTTGCAAGTGTGCAAATCGCATACATATTAACTCTCTCGGCAAATACATGTTCATTTAGAGGCCACTCACTTCCTTAAATGAGCGGGGTATAAACATGTCGCCATCACCTCCACTTCAGTAGAATGATTAGAGCCGGGGGGCCAAATTAAACATCCCCTTGACCCGGGCCCGGGGAGTGAATTCATGACTAAACCCATGACATGATGCGCTAGACATAAAAGCCCTCATATAGTGTCCCATTCAAGGTCAGAGGGGCTGTGGGTATGTGGCAGGAGGGCGTGATGTCGGCCTGTGAGCGCCCCACCAGGCCAACGCAGATGCACTGACAACACTCATGGACAGTGACACAGCGGCAGGAGCCCCAAGGGATGTGCAAGGACAGGTTCCATATTTCACACTTGTACATGCGGTATGTGCCTCTGCGTGCACGTCAGTCAGGATGGAGTATGAACTGTTCAGTCTGACAGCGTAAGTGCAACTGAGTGCGTTTGCATTTTTAGAACATTTGTGTGTGTTTGGGGGCAAGTGAGAGCTGCAGCTCTCAAAAAACATCCAGAGACTTGCCACCATGTCACTTCCTCCAACTAGATTTCTACGGCATTGAATATATGAACAAATGACAAGCACAACCAATCAGAGCACAGGACTTTAGTGAAGGAAAACTGTGTAAAACGACAATCTATCCTTCCCCACATGCACGAATCTAGTCTTTCACTGGCATGTTTTTCTTTTCCTTCTTTTGTGCTTTAGTATAAATCACTGCCCTTGTTTGGGCTGAATTTCCATTTGGATTTTTGCCCATAATACCATATGCCTTTTGCATATCTTTTCCTTTATCACTTCTCATGCATGTTTTTGGTAACAAGGTGTTGACTGTAAACATAATGTGGAAACCACACATACAAATGAGTGTTTCTTCTCGCGAAAGACTGACTCACTCCAGCGCCAGTCATGTAGTTTGAATTTAATTGGACCGATTTAAAATGAATTTTGAGATTCTTGGCCGTGATGATGAATGACGTTTGTGGATGTTTTTAAGTGTTGTGTTTTATCCAGTGTCTGACTTTCACCGGGGTTTTATTGGTTGTAGTTTCTTCACACGCTAAAAAGCTTCTCAGCTGCCTGGGTTAGTAAGTGCTGATGATTTATTAAAAACATGATGTTGTTCCCATGCCGAAGCATGGAAAACAAGAAGCTACAAAACAGAAAAAAGATAAATGGGCCATAAATCATGTGACATAAAGCTGTAATAATTCACCATACACCACAGTTGAGTGTAGTAAATATGGGTTTTCTACAAGAGTTAATCTATAATAAAAGCTACATTTTGATAGATGTGTAACATCCCATGTAGTCAACAACCAGTCACTGTACACAGTGTGAAAACATCAGTTTCCCAGTGATTTCCAGATGGGCTTTGGTTTAAACATGATGGGCTGTAAATCCCACACGGACATTATATCATATTAAGGAGAGGGAGGGCGGATCTTCTCACGCCGTGAGAACACTGTGACACTGTGTTACGCAGGAAGGTTCCTCAGAAAGAAGTAAACCTTCTTCTCTGTTTAAATCCTCTTTGCCTTGCTCAATGATACACTTTCCTCAGGAGAACAAGCAACAATTCTTTGATTCCACTTTATCTCAAATGTATTATGGTTTTATACAGTGTAGTAAAACTGCTCATGTGGTATGGCTTACTTTAACACACTACACACCGTGCAACATTAGTTGTGTACATAAAAGTCAGATGTTTTACTTCTGTGGCTCTAGAGGGGCTTTCCAAAGTGTGAGAAAAATGACCTTCAGGTGGTATCATCAGGGTTAGCCTTACTTGGAGATAACAAAAGTTGGAAAAACACAAATATCTGCAGGCAAGACAACAAACCCTTCAGATGAACCACATCCCATTTAGGCCTGAAACCTCTTTTGCTAGAAGGACTTGGCCTTAGATGCCAGCCAGTATAAAAACAACAGAAAACTAGATGAAACAAGTTTCAGATTCAGAACTGTTATGTGATGAAACTCCACGTGTCAAGTACATCTACAAAGTATTCTTTGATTATTATATTTCCCCAAGAACAACCACTTGATGACAGCGCCACGGCAAACTGCCTTTAAAGGGGTAACTTCTAAATGTTGCTTGGGTTTGAAGGCTTTTTTAAACAATATTAGGGGCATAGGACCAGGACCAGAGTAACCACCGACTGCGGCTCATGATGCTGTCAGCAGTCGTTACCAGCTGTCATCATCTTTGGTGTCAGCTATCATGAGCATTAGCATGTTAGCGGTGGAACTGGTGGCCATACAGCTGAATGATGCCTAGATCATGACCTTGGATCACAGGTGGAATGAGCGTGGACGACAGGGCTCAGAACAGCTCAGCTTAGCTGGGGACAGAAGGGGACTGGAGAACAGCCAATGAGAACAGCAGATGCCAGTTTGACCACAGAATATAGTACAAAGTTGATTTACCATGTAAATCAACTAGAGGCTATGACTGGAGGCTATGACATAAGATTTTCTTTCTTGACATTCTGGGATTATGTTATGGAGCAATATGTCCGTGAAGGTTTTCAGTCATCCAGGTCATCTTAATCTTGGAGTGTTTAGTAGTAAGCGACTGGACTTCTTATCTTGTTTGAAGACGTTTCACCTCTCATCAGAAAGGCTTCTTCAGTTCTGAGGCTCAGTGCGGGAAACCCAGGTATTTAACCCAGAGTGGGTGGAGGCAATCACCAAAATGAGGACGAAGTTGAAAGCACCCAACCTTGGGTGCAATCCTCTGGCTAGGCATCATGTGAGTCATTAAGGCCACATGAGTCCAGGTGGGAATCACTCAAGAGTGTTTGCCCTTCACCCCTGGTTTCATGTGACACCTTGGGATCACGTGGCCCCAGGTGTGTATGAGGGTTAAACCACCTGGGGAGGACTCCCAAGACAGCATTGTAGGTTGCAGACAAGTGGTGTCTTAGTCCACCACCTCTGTTTAGAGAAGGTTGCTCCAAGTGGACATAGATGGCCTCTTTTACTCCTCTTTCAAACCATCTGTCTTCTTTGTCCCGAACGCGGACATTGGAGTCCTCAAAGGAGTGACCTTTCTCTTTAAGATGCAGATGTACAACTGCGTCCTGTCCCGATGAGGGGGCTCTCCTGTGTTGTGTCATGCGTCTGTGGGGGGGCTGTTTGATTTCCCCTATATAAAGGTCAGAGCACTCCTCTGTCCATTGAACAGCATACACAACATTACTGAGCTTATGCATGGGTGTTTTGTCCTTTGGGTGGACCAGTCTCTGTCCGTTTTGAAGTTAACTCGAATTTTGTGTTTTTGGAAGATTCTTCTGAATTTTTCCGATAGACCTGCCACATATGGGTTGACCACGTTCTTCCGTTTTTTCTTCCGCAGAGACACTGCACAATCCAGGAAGGGCAAACTGTTATCCTTCATATCCTCCCTGGTGAACCACTGCATTTATGTGTTGAGTTTTCACTCAATTCTTGAGTTTTGATTTTGACCCATGTGTGATCCACATATCTGAACCAGTGGCTGGAAGTTGTTCCTGTGAAGGAGTTCAGAGCCCTCTCCTCCACTTCCTCCATGTAGAGGTTGGCCATGATGGGGGACACTGGAGAACCCATGGCCCAGCCGAGTGTCTGTCTGTAAAAAACTTCATTGTATTTGAAGTATGCTGGGAAAGGGAAAGGTGCAGAAGGTCGCAAATTTGGTCAGGGTTGAAGTTAGTTCTGGTATGTAGCGAGCTGTCTTGTTGTAGACGTTTTCTAATAATCCCTACTGCCTCACTGGTGTGTATGCACGTGAAAAGAGAAGTGACATCAAAGGAGACCATGGTTTCATCTGGTTGAGAATGAGGATCTGTACCTTTTTTTGTGAAATCTATGGAGTTTTGGATGTGGTGTGGTGTGTTCCCCACCAGAGGGGACAGGATACCGGAGAGGTGTCACATGAAACCAGAGGTGAGGGGCAAACACTCTCGAGTGATTCACACCTGGGCTCATGTGACCTTAACGACTCACATGATGCCTAGCCAGAGGATCGCCCCCCCAGGCTGGGTGCTTTCAGCCACGTCCTCATTTTTGGTGATTGCCTCCACACACTCTGGGTTAAATACCTGGATTTCCTGCACTGACCCTCAGAACTGAAGAAGTCTTTCGGATGAGAGGCGAAACGTCTTCAAACAAGATAAGAAGTCCAGCTGCTTCCTACTAAACACTCCAAGATTATGTACTAAATACAAAGAGAGCTTGTGAAACGTATGCAGTGTCCACTCGTATTTATTTCCCAGTTGAGAGTACAGATGGCTGTTTTAAGGTTGCCTCTAGAGCTAATTGTTATAATTTGACAGGATGGCTCTTGAGACCTTTAGCACGTTAGCTTCAGTGGACATCACTGCAACTCCACGTGTGCTCAACATCAACACTGTTGTTTCTTGGCATTCTACTGATGTTACTTCATTTTGTAAACTTAAATTATGGCCATATCTCAGACTTTAACATTATTGGTACCTCCATAAAGGAAGTTATGGTTTGGGTTGTGTTTTTGTCAGTTTGTATAAACACAAAAATTACTTGATGTATTTAAAGGGTCAAAATGTAAACCTGACACCCACTGTTGGAAACTGGTACTGCAGTCCAAATTCAAAACAATGGAGAGCCCTGTCTCCCCCACCCCCCTGGACTTGAAGCGCACGCGGGTTTCCAGGTCATGGACGCTGAAGCTTCAGGAGCGCGGAACAAGGCTGAAACTTTTGGAAAATGTCGAGTAATGAATCCTACAAACAAATTTTTATGTTTGCATTGTTCAGTCAGTTATATCTAAAGCAGTTCGCTTGCCCACTTCCATCACAGCAACACCTGTGTGTTCGGCAGGATAATTGGTCTTTTATCTGGCAACTCCTGGGTTGACAAAAAAAAACAAAATACTTACCTGCTGTGGTCAAAACAAAAACACACAGTTTGCACCGGAGTTGAAGCTTAGCGAGGAGGAAATAGTGACTGCTGTGTTATTATTAGACGAGCTAGTATTTCAGCATAGCATAATTCCTTCATGTCTTTCTCTACATTAGGTTGTTTGGGTATGATTTGTTAGATTAGTATGATACATAATACAGTAAATGTTTTACATATTGCTCCTTTAAACAAAACTTAGTGATGTGGAAGAACCCTTTAAATTTAGGTTTGGGTCCATATAAATAGCCGATCCTGAATTTCAAACAAAGGGAACTGTTGAGCCTCGGCCCAGGTGTGTGTTCTACCGAGTGCCAGCCCAATAAACATTGTTAGAATGAATCCCTTACCTTAACGCATAGGTGTTGGGTCATAAAATGGTTTTTACGTTTGTCCAAAGGTGATTTGCAATAATGGAAAACATTGGCACAGGTCAAACACAAGATGAACTCAAGTGACATGATCTCAAATTTCTCACCAACTTGACAGCAGCACTCACTAAGGTCATATATTATCAAAAGCAACCAGGGATTATTTTAACACTTTCCAAAGAAAGTGAAAGTGGTGGGCAGAATGTGTAGAAACCACTGCTCAGCACGTCAAAATAATCTTTCCTCTTTAGCAGTTTTGTCAGAAAATCATTTGTGTTTAGATCCTGTCTGGGCCTAACTCACACATTTCTGCTTACAGGTCACCTAACTTTGGAAATGTGCATGTTTTTTCAGGCCCATCTCCAGTTTGTCATGTAAAGTGGCATGTTTAAATTGTTTGTCCACAGGTA
This sequence comes from Mola mola, assembly GCA_001698575.1. Taxonomy (NCBI): domain Eukaryota; kingdom Metazoa; phylum Chordata; class Actinopteri; order Tetraodontiformes; family Molidae; genus Mola; species Mola mola. Next base: position 2,353,146 of record KV751345.1, read on the forward strand.
AAAATATCCCTCCGGTCGTGTCTCCACGGGTTACCGTCACAGGCCTCAAGTTGCATCAGTCAGCGCCTGACTACGCCCCCCTGCAATCTCAAAACATATTTATCATTCTGTTAAGTAACAGCTGCCTCGCGGCTCCTTTCACTCTCAGCTTTTACTCACCCTGCGTCTTTCCACACTTTAATCAGTCAGTCATTCTGTTCCCTTCCTCTAACTCACACACACAAACACACGGTGCAGGAGTGAGGAAGAGTCTTTTATTTACCTTCGGTTATTAAGAGGAACGTGCACAAATCTGCATCATTCATTTTGAAAGAAGAGGCAGAATTTCAGTAAACTGCTCAGTTGGTTTGGTTGTTTATTTTACCTCAGGTGAGAACAATAGGAGGAAGGACAGAGGAGTAATCAGCCATCGTAACTGTGCCCTACGACTGGTAATGACTTCTCCTGCTGTGACCTCCTACGGTTGTAGTGACACACACACACACACACACACGCACTAACCGGGGCACATACAAAATGTCAGAGGAACAATGTGATTTCAGTTTCCCTCTCTCTGACACTGTTTCTTCCTCTTGACACAGACTGACTGGTGGAACATCACAGCCTCAGTGTGTGCGTGTGTGGATTTGCCCATCAGTGTGTGTGTGTGTGTGTGTGTGTGTGTGTGTGTGTGTGTGTTTGCACGCAAGAGAGAAAAATACACCTCTACTGCCCCCCTCTGGCGACCGCGGCGCAGAACTCATTGAAACTTCAAAATCCTCTCCAGTTTTCATGATTTGCTTGGCTCAGGATGAATATACAAGGTCAGGTCCAGACCCACCATGAAGCAACGAAGCAGAACTAACAATTCTCACACACACACACACACGCACACACAGCAGTCAACCTCTAGTCCAATAAAATGTTACCACAGTAGCACTTTGTTTCATGACTGAGTATACAGTGGTGCATGGGGCTCAATTCACCTCCAGGAAGAAGTTCCATCCTGGAGGTGACACACACACACACACACACATGCACAGGAAATGAACCCCATTACCTTCACGTGGAGTATGTGAAGGTCCTAGCAGAACAGCACGGACACCATTTCACACAGAGTGGCCTTTCACTGATAAATTACGCACACACGCAGAGGCAGTTGTGTCCAGGGTGTGGCTGCACAGACGTGGGCCCGCGTCTGTTTTTTTGTGTGTGTCTTGCTCACACATCAAGAAGCAGACCAGAACAGGGATGTGGACAGACCGGCATCAACAAACAGCATGATGAAGCCTCAACCCGGATTTTTCTCACTACTGTTGCTGTATGAACAAAAAATAAGTCTTCCATCGCACATGTCAGGGTTTCTGTCACGCTGACTTTGTGTGATGCATCGACATATCTCTTTTTGGCGAGTTTTTAGCATTTTTATTGAGGTTCATAAAGCTGCATACAGACAATAAATCACCTGTTACAGAGAGCAACTGCATGTGTTTTGTTGCTGGGGAGCTCAAGTAGGATCTCCAACAGCGCCCCTGCTGGCAGTGATGGTCATTACATGATCATAACGCTTCCTGAGTTATCGTACTGAGTAACTATCAGGAGAAAATGTCGAGTAAAAGCTGGAAACCCTCTTGAAACATCACAAAGTAACTCTGACACATCTCCACTGAAACAGTGGATCATCTCTTGCACGACAGAGACAGAAATATATAATTCTACAAGCTCTTTTTTTATTCTTGTCTTTAATCCCAAAGAGAGAACTGTAAAGGCTTACCTGATTTTTTTTCTTTTTAAAGTGTTACAAGAACCATTTTTTTCAAAGAAAATTAAAGATAAGTAACACTTTTAAGATGCTAACAATATATCTTAAATGTTTCTTGTCAACTATTAAATTTAGAGTAAATGATTGTTTAAACAATTCTAACACATTTTTCATGTCTCCAGCTTGAATTACTAGTACTACATTGTGATAGCAAAACAAATAGAAAAACATGTTACATGGTTCTAAATAAAAATTGTATACATACATTAAATATACTATACATTGTAGAGAATTAGGTGTAAGTAAATCAGAAAGTCACTAGATTATAGACTTTGGATCAGGTAATGGATTATTTTAATGGAGTTTTAAGAAGGTAATTTGTGCTAAATCACAGGTTACAGTAAAAAACTGTTAATCACAGTGTCAATCTTCATCAGGTGAAAAATGCTTCAGTTACAAAACCAAACAAAGCCGTGAACTTCTGATTTAGCATAATCTCTGACCTCACAACACGGTCCTTCTATAACAGGACAAATAGACATCTGAAGTAGCCACAAAATTCTTAAATTTAGCACAGTAAATGATGAAGGAAGACAATAGTTACATGTTTTTTTATGAGAGCGTACTGAGGAATAATGAAATGTTTCCAAGTTAGACACAGTCATCTGTTTTTAGACATAAAACAAAGCGGCCCATCTTTAACCAAACACAGGAAACTCTGATAAAGCACAAGCTCTGCTTCCAGATAGAAAGTGATTACACTCAGTGACCGTATCTTTGCGTGGCGTGGAGAAAAACACACCAGCTCATGCAAACTGGGACTTTCTCGCAGGTCAGGAGGGCCGATAATCACGGCCCGTATTTGATAACAGACGCAAAGTGACACGGACGTCACCTGACACTGAGATTAAACGGCGGCTGAGAGGAAAGAGCGGTGACACCTGACGCACAGAGTGGTGACGGAGGGGAAATGGGCATCAGCATGCACGTATCAAAAAGAGCCTCATTAATTTCACAGGGAAAATCACAGATGGATTCACATATATACATTATATTCAACATCTCCTGAAAAACATACAGGTCCTATATTAAAAATGGGTTCAATGATTATATGTGCAGAAAGGAAGAACTCTTCTCAGGCTAATGATACTCCATGCCTGTGATGCTTCTGCCTTTAAGAGGCCAAAATAATCTATTAATACTATTTTTAAAAGATGCATGTGTTTTTTTGTTTTGTTTTGTTTTGTTTAAAATTTGGATATTATTGCCGAGGATCTAAACATGCAGTGAAACTGCTGAAAGCAATTTTAGATGAGACAATCACACAATCAGACCATTTTCATAGAAAAAGAAGTTAAAAATATTACTGACGTTGTCCATTATAGTCATCCAATAGTCCTGCCATAGTTAGTGCAAGCTTCAGTTTTTAGATGTATTTTATTGTTATATTTTTTTAAAGCCATTAAAAGGTCTGTAAATTGTGTTATCATAATCAATCACCAAAATAACCATTGAAAAGAGGGCCAACGTTGAAATAAACTGGAATATCTGAGCTACAAACTCCAACCTTTGACTGATCTGAATAAATAGTCTTAACATCCATTTGGTGATAAGTATATTAAACCATATAGCGAGGTTGACCTCCCAAAAATAACATTACATTGTTCAATATGTTCCAGTGGCGGTCCAAAATAAATGACGGCAATATGGTCAGTTCAGAAGGACCTTTAGCACAATACACTCATTAAAATGTACAATACAATCATCAGCACAGCTTTCCAAAGCCACTCAGTGCTCTGTCAGTCATCTGTCACCCATTGTTGTGCTCTTAATCCCACCATTGACAGTGAGGTCCATTTCCACCGTCGGGGAACCAGAATTAATCAACGGGCTTAAATTAGCCCAGGGCAATTAAAACACCCAGCAAACCTAATCAATTGAGCTTGGTGGTCATTAAGCAATTTGTGGAATCAATAAGGGATCAATGGTCGCCAGTGACCTTTCATGCTCTCGACAGATGGGCTGTGGTCACTTAGATGAAATCATAGCTGGATGACAGAGAAGATGAACTGATCACGCTTTATTTACCAGACAGATGGGTATATATAGCCCCCTTCCTCCAGCTCCTCCTCCCTCCTCATCCTCAAATCCCCCCCACAAGCAAAGGTTTTATTTTCTAACCCTGAGGATACAGTGAAGTGAAATGTCTGATCTGTTTTCTCCAGTTTCATCAAGTACAGCAGAATGTCCAGTTTGTAGAAAAATGGCTTCTGATTTGATTCATTGGTTTGGCTATTAAAGGTCATACAAATGATGAAAAATCATGTTTTTCCAGGCAACTATGTCTACAATTACAGCTGCAGCTCATGATTACTTCAATCATTGATAAATGATAAATGATTATTTTCACAACAAATAGATCCAACAAAAAAGTAAAAAAAAATGAAAAAAAAGAAGTGAATAATGCTCATCACAGTTTTTCAGAGGCACAAATGACATTTTCAAATTGCTTCTTTACGCCAACCAAAGATTCTTCATTTGCTCTTAGAAAAGACAAAGAAAAGCAGCAAATCCTGACTTTTAAAAAGCTGGAACCAACGAATGTTTAATCATTTTCCTCAAAACAAGACTCAAACGATTATTCAATTATCAAAAATCATTGTCGATTAATTTTCTTTTGATCAACTATTTGATTAATCCTTGCAGCGCTAGCTCAAATTTCTTGTTTGGTCTAACGGACAGTGTAAAGGAACGACAATGAGTTTACAATGACAGGAGTAGAATACATGTGGAATTAAATTATGACTCACACAGTTCATGGAGGATATGATAAGAGTTTCATGTAGGTTTTCCATTGATGATCATATACAAATACTTACCAGTGGGCCATTTCTGCCCTTCAGAACAGAAAGTAATAATTAGATGTGTAAATATGTAAAAACAACAATAAGTAAAACAAATATATGTACAATTTCTTTCCAAATGTGAATAAATTTGTCATTTTCGCACGTGATCTCTAATATTGAGTCCTTTTTTTTTTTTTTTGTTGTTTTCTTTTCCAATCGGCTGTGTGACAGGAGCCTCTTCGTCTCTCTACGTTTGTCCCTGATGAAGTCCAGACTCTTGGACAAAGGAACTCGGCTCTCTTGTACACCGCACTCCCCCCTCCTCCAACCACGATTTCCGTGCATTTAAAATCCCCAGACTCGCCCATCCCCCGAACACACACACACCCACACAACAACAACACCAGCTCCAACCCGCCCCCACCCTCTGATGACTGTAGTCAGCGAGGGATGATGGGGTCTTCCACTGACGCGTGGATACAAAGATGACTCTGTCAGAACTTTCCCTCTGCTCTGACCGCCCACAGAAGAATATTCATTTTCTTCCAAATCTAAATGGCAATGCCCCAGTGGGCTTTACCGGGTGTACAGAGATTTACTGTGGTTTACATTAATGCCACATCATGACCTGATAATACACTACAATTCTATTAAAGGCAAGACCATAAAACTTGCGTATATCACATCCTGATGTTTAGCAGAAAATGTCTAAGATTTTATCTTGATATTGTGCAAGATGGTTTAATTTTCAGCAATCATTTTAAAAAAAAAATAAAGCTAATCTGGACAAAAATCTCTGAGTCGAGCCCTTTGGTGGTTACTGAAGAGGAAAATCTTCATGGACAGGTGTTAGACATACTGTATAATTTAATATTAGCTTATGTGATCATTTCCTCGGCAATTGAGCCGTTTATCTACCGGTACAAAGCTTTGGCCTTTGCTTTGGATGATCACATACTCTCTATTTCCAGTCTAATGTCGCTTAGTGGCTCTTTAACATGTTTTAATCGTATTTGGACAACAATGGAGCTCTATGTAATGGAGAAATTAGACATTTCAGGCTCCGTCTACATCTTAACTCGCACTTGCACACCATATATACAACAATCGGGGTTCTGCATCATCACAGAAGTAAAACGGAAAGTATCTTTGCCTGAGAAAAAATCTCGAACCAAACAAAGAACATGGTCTTTCGGACCATCTACTGTGAATTCTGTTACTGTTTAGTACAATATGCAATATCTGCATGGGCCACCGTGTGTTGTAGACCCCACCTGGACCACCGCGGCCATGCGGATGTGGCAATCATGAATCGGTCTTCCGTTGTTCCTTCGCGGGACTTGTTTAAAATCAAAACAATGACAAATATAGAAATACATGTGTTTAAAAGCATCACTCTGGCAGTGATGTCACTGCTGCTACCCCCCATCCAGCTGAATGTACACGCTCGTAAACACACCCTCCTCTCTCCCTGGCAGCACCGGCCAGCTGTCTCTCCTGCTGGTCTCAGCTGACGGAGTGCGGAGGGACTGAAGGAGGGGGGTGGCGGCTGCAAAGGAAGAGTGGTGGGGGCGGGTAGGTCGACAGCTGAGCAGATGCAGAAGCCCCTCCTGGGTTTGCTGAGGACCGGCCCTTTCCCAGCCACCCCGCAGCCGTGCAGCTGCCCAGGCACCAGCTGTCCTAGCCCAGGGACTTCCTCACCGTGGTGCTTGGCTGAGGAACCGGTGGAGGTGGTGCTGCGTACTCCCACTGTATGGACCAGCTGACATTCTCTGAACACCCACCGCCCCCGTCACCTCTAACCCAGACCAAAGCCATCCCAGACAAAACATGCCTGGAAATGCACTGTTCCCCTTTGACCTCTGACCACAGGCCCGCACACAATACGCACAATGTACACACTGGCCAGACTGCGCAATTAGACATTTACATTCATATGGACACAAATTACTATATGGATCCAAATTAAAGGCTTCGGTATTCTTAAGGTTGTTCAGTGTATTGTCCAGGCCCGGGACACACAGCATGCATGCACTGCGCACGATGGCTGATAGGCCTTTTTAACCAAATTAAGTTTTACTCAGTCCAGGTTCAGGATGTGGCTCTTTTTTTTTGGACCAGCAAAATGTCGGTGCTACCCTGGAACCAGCTTTCCTTGCCAAGAGTTTGGCTTTAGGAATGCTAAGAGCTGGCTCCAGAATAGTCTCTAGTTCTGACCTAGCCTGCTTGCTGAAGCCCTGCAGATCTTTTTACATTGAGTTGGCCTTTGATAATGATCAATAATGTGCAACAGAGAGAGACACCATCTATTTAAAATACTGCCCTCAACATGCTTACTTTTATACTTTTATTGTCTCGTGTCCAACAGATCCCACAGACATACATACAGTAGTTTCAGGGTTTTGGTTTTTTTTTTTGGTTTATTTCACAAAATCAATGAAAAAAATAAAGTTGCAATCGTGGTTTCCAGTGTAAGCAGACACGTATGAAATGGGATTTCCCAATAAGCTATCCCAAGCTTGTAAATAGGGGCACAGACATCTGATAACATGCATAGATTATGATTTTCAACCTGCAACCTAAAAATTAACTTAAGAATCCAAAAACATTCTAAAGTATTCCAAAAAAACCCCAAATTTTGCGTAAATAATAGAAAATGTATAGCCAGTGGCACATGGAGGATGGAGGAAAATGTAATTGAAGTATGTGCTTTATGTAGAGAAGCTACCTGTAAATCTTGAAACTTTTGAAACCCTCAGTCATTCAGGGTTTCAGATCGAACATATCTTAGTAAGGGTTGCAGATCAGAAATTGTTTTGAAAAACTGGTTTCATGTCGACATGATTATCAAAACATATAGAACATTCCTAATTAAAAAGTATGCAACGTTTCTTTAGCAATATCTCCTTTACGTTTACTATGAAAGCCCAGGTTATCGTCAACGCCCCACTTTGAGCAGCTCAGAAAAAGCTGCACTGAATTCACTCAACTCTAGTGTCAGTGTAGGATACGTATACATTATTGCTTTGCCTACATCAGTCAGGACAAAGGTGAGGTAGGTTAGCTACACATCAGCTTCATACCGACGCGGGTTATACATGCTAAAGTGCCATCGAACTCACACCTGTTACATAAGTAAGCCATGTTTGGAGATTCACAGCATGAGAAACTAACGAGCCTTTCGCCTTAAAAGACCTAAAACGTGAGTTCTAATGCTTGGATTAGTTCTGAAAAACACTGAACACTGACAGAAAGTGTAGATAATGTCTGTACACGGAGTGACACCTTCCCCAAGCCTGACCTTGGCTACACGGTAATATTTAGTTACGCCAAATGAGTCCATCAGCACAGCTGGACAAACGGACCTGAAGTATGGAGGGAACTATTTCAGAGTGCAGAGACGTGCCTGTCAGGCTGCCTGATTTAGCTGAAGTTTTGATCGCTCTCAATAGGTTCACTCATCATGTCATCTTACTGCCCTTCAGCTGCTGTAATAAGTCAGTTTCCCTGCTGAGGGAACAACAAAGTCTGAGATGCTTGCTTGGGTAATCACAAATATGTCAATCTATTCTTGGAACAGTTGATAGACAGCCAAAGAGCTCAAAAAATATCTGTAATAAATCATTTGCATTATATAAGGTTTCATTTGTTTCATTTTTCACTAAACCACAGTTTGTGTCATTTTACCGGATCTGTTTATACTGTTGATAAACATGTATACAGTATCCAGGCAACTCATGTAGGTTTTCTCTGCTTTTATCAGAAGAGGAGACCTTTTGTGTGTGTGTGTGACAAAGAGAATGAGAGAAAGAAAGCAATCGACGGAGGTGGGGTCCCCAGATGGATAACGGATGGCAAGTTGTGCCATCGATGGGGGACGGAGAGTCAGAGCTGTTGACTCGGCCGTCCATCCAGCTGACACAAAATGAAATTACGGTGTAGTGTTGCATGTAATGAAACAGTAAATGAAATTACCATCCGCCTAAATGTAATGAAAGTGTATATCGAATTATACCTTAGTTTCATTTTTATCTCCAGCACCATTGCCTCCAAATCCACTTGGTGTGTGTGTGTGTGTGTGTGAAAATGGAAAGTTATTTAGCTGTGGGACAATTATCTATATGATAAAACTGAAAAACGGACCGTCAAAGTGCAAAAATGGAAATATTAGAATAAGGTACCAGTGTTTTAAAAATCTTTTGAGTTTGTGTGACCCACCACTAAGTGTACTGTAACAACAAATGAAAAGAAGAGAAACGCACACACAGAAATTGAGAATATGTGTTGAGAATATTCTGCGGGTGCAGCATCGGCCCTCCACGACTCCACACCTGGTCCGGGTTCAGAGAGTTCACAGGTAAAATGAACCACGATTCCAGATCGAAACAAAACATTTCTTTCAAGCATTGTTTACTGATGGAGAGTGCAGTCAAAGGTGGCCTTTTGAAGTTCATGAGACGGGATTTTTTCAGATTTCCAGGAGGAACGAGAGAAGATGGGGAAGAATATAAACCAGAACACGAAGAAGAAGAAGAAGAAATCCCATAAACCAAGAGTGAGATGTTTTTTTAGGGGTTTAGCAAAGGCAGGTGATTTTTATCCCCTTCATGACAAGGAGAGTCCACAGAATATTAGGACAAACTACTCTTCATATCCGCTCATAATTCTAATCTAATTCATCCTAATCTAATCCAGACTGAGCTCGGTCAGATGTGCTTTTCTCTAAATCAAGTTTCCTTCCCAAATTTCAGAGAAAATAACAACAATATTTTGAATTTAAAGGACTTAATAAATGAATCACTGAACATTTTTCACTTAATCCCATTTTAACTAATTAAGAAATACAAAAGCCAATCGGAGGTCAGAACCCAAAAATATATAATTCTATCTATAAACTAGTAAAATGATGTTAAAATGCGTTTTTCTTTTGTATGTTTGTCTGTGAGCTCTGGAGACAGCCTCCATTATATGATTGGCAGTAAATGCTGACAGATAGCTGATATATATATATAGACAGCATATATATGAATCAAATGGATACGTCGCTCTAATCCTACATTTCAGTGGGTAAACACAACATGTAGAGAATTGAGCGAAGGCTGTCGGGGGTCGGGGTGTCCTCAGGGTCAGGTTGTGGCCCCTCTCGGCCCTCATTAGACCATCTCAGCTGTGCCCATCCATCATGGAGGCCCCGGGCGCCGGCCTGGGAGCCCTTAAACCGACCGAGTGACTGAGCACAGAGAAAGGTGAGCTGCTGTCCCCAGCCCTCCCTCCGTCACCTGTCACCTGTTATGTCCGTCACGCATCAGCTGACTCCGGCTCCCGGTTACAAACCGGGCGGCGGCTGGCCTGATGGAGCACAGCGTCCACTGTGTGTGTGTGTGTGTGTGTGTGTGTGTGTGTGTGTTGCCTCTGGACGTGCGACTGTGGTTGGTTTCTTGCCTGGATCTGGGGAATAATTTTCTGTACTGTAGTGGAAAGCTTCCATCATCCACAGGGGAGAAACAGACCAGAACACAATGGCACACGCAGCACCTTCATCTGGGGTGAAGAGAGGTGTTGGGACATCAAAGCAGAGAGGAAAATGGCTGCCATTGAACAGGAGGGGGCGGCAGTTTGACTCTTTGTTTGGCCCCGTATCGCTGATCAAAAGCGCTCCACGCTTTGAACCTATCCCGTTGATCCGCTTCCATATCGCAGTTGATGTGAACAGGATTTCATCTTTCAATGGTTTTCCCTTTCTTCCTCTTTTTGAACTATTTTATGTAAAGAAAAAAAGAAGTAAAATCAGATGATCAAAAGGATATTGTGTGAACTTCACAATAAAAGCACTGATACAAAAAGATAATTAAATGTCTAGTTTTTAGAGTAAACAAAGAGCTCCAAACACACTGGTGTCACTCATTCAATCTGTCCTGTCCCAACAAAGTACACCTCATTCAAGCACCACACGTTTTCTTTATGAAAGGCTTTCTGGTAAATATGGCCAAGGTCATGATAACCCAGGCAACATCACTTACTTACTTTTTAGAAAAAAAAAAAGAACTTTTTATGTAAAATAATTGGATTGTTTTCTTACAGTTGACAAGTTTTACAAAGATCTGGCCTTTCTCACAACCTGCAGGAAGCTTTGCAGCACGTTGAGAATTATTCTTATAGAATCAGACACGTGTTTTCCCTGCCACTAGGAGGCGCAGGGGTCGAGATGTGTGAAATTGTTGCAGAGCTCAAAACCAAAATCCCTGTAATGAATGCCTGCAAGATGACAGATCAATGGATATTTGCATCTAAATCAATGATTATTGATTGTTACTGAGATTTTAACTCATGGCTAAAAGCAAGTATTGATGTAATTGATGTAATACAGGGAGCACAGCAAGAACAATTGATCAGCAGCTGGTAGCAAATAGCTGATTATTCTCCTCTCACCACACATGATGGGGACTAATTTGCTGAGTAATTACAGCCAAAGAAGTCAGATTACGAGTCTTTGTCGTGTTGTGTCATACCTGTCGCCTGATAACAGGACACGGCAGGATCCTGTCAGGAGGCGTGCAGCGTGAAGTCCTGCTGCTTTGTGACGCTTCTGTTTCAGGACCTCCCATGACTGTGGGACCCAGGCTGAAGTTGAAGGCCCGAGCGCCGGAGTGTGACAAAATCCTCACGAGCCACAGGGGCTGACAGGAAGTGTCAGCTGAACTGTCCCGCTGTGTTATAGTAGCTCGCGAGGACGTCTGTGGCAGAGGTGAAAGAATTTGCACAGAAACTGACTTGTTACAGTGACAGTGAGTGGGGCAGGACCTCCTGACGGCAGCGCAATGAATGTGGTAAATCACTCACTAATAGATGCATGACTGCTTCCCCAGCTGATTCTCGTCCACTGCTCAACGTGTACGGCCTTTCTGCTTGCTGCAGCCTGATGTGTCCATGAGCGGAGATTGATAGCAGACCAGTGAAGTTTTCAGCGTTAACCTAAAAAATTGTCATAGTTAATGAGTCACGGATCTGTCAACACAAACAAGACAAAAAAATAACAACTGCTGATCTAAAAATTTAAACAAGAGAAATTCTAATCAGCATATGTGGTGCTTTTCTTATATGGGAGCTTATTAGTACCAGACTCACCGTAAAAAAAATGTTTTTGGCATTACAATGAGAAACTTCCTCGATATTTTGATTTAGAATCTCAAATGAATGACTGGTATCTTAAATAATAAGTGATAATAATAGTGACACACTTTTAATTACTGAAATAGTCCTTTGAGATGTCAAAATACTGAGGGAGTTTCTCATTATTTTGAGATACTGTACTTTCTT
>KV751345.1:2365220-2385189 GCA_001698575.1 Mola mola
TTTCAGACGGTTTCTCATTATAATGACTTTATTTCCTCACATTGGCAGAAATGAGCTTCCATATTCTCAGAACTGCTGTAGTTCTGAGAATATGAATTTGAGTTGTGTCAGGGTTTTCTTATGTTCGCTGCTGTATTTGTCTGGTGCCGTTTTAATCCCTGTAAAGCACTTCAGTATACTGAATAAAAATGATTTTTCACTGTTATTATTATTATTTTACTTAAAAATAGTTTTATATTGTATCCCAGTGCAGATATTAAAGACTGTCCCACTGCCCAAAGTCTCTCTATTTGCTGAATTGAACTATTGTGTCTCCAGTCTATTGCGCAAATGATGTATTGATGTTGGAAACAACACAGAACAGATAAACCAGAATAAACAATTTTTGAAGAAGATCATCCTGAAAAACTGTCACCACATTGATAGGAACTAAAGAGAAAGCGACAGAAAGTTTGTGCTACCAGGGCTGTAGAACACACATGCAGACAGCTGTTTAAGTGTCATTAAGACCTCACAGACAGACAAAAGACCTGCAACACCTCAGCTGTCTGTTGACATGTTGGTGTAAGAGCCGGAAGCCGCCGGTGGCGTCATCCCGAGGTGTGCAAACCACACAGAGGAGAGGAAATCCACTCGCCGCCCTCCTGTCCTCATCTCAGCTCCACCAAATGAAAGCAAACAATGAACCTGCTGGTTTACAGAAAGACAGAGGAAAATCCCTTTTACACAGAGAATCCGGGCTGTCTTTTTCTCTTTTCCCCTGACAGTCACAGTTTTACATAGGCGAGCAGAAGCCCGATGACGTCCAAAGCAGCAGTGTGGAAACTGTTTCTCCTTTGGTTGCTTCAGAGAGATGGTCAGACGTTGGCCGAGGGTGGACGACTTCTGTCTCAAAGTCCGGTGCGATTGTAAAACACTGCTTCAGATCGCAGCCAACATAGGTTAACATTTCCTGAACAACTCATCACGGTCACATAAATGAATTGTATTTGAAAAGTCTGTTGTCCATTAACTGAGATCCTTAAATGACCAGCTGAGATGTTATAGCGTCAGCATATTGTTTGCAGGATAATAGCAGAGCTACTGTTGCACCTAATCTTTTTTTTTGGTACTTTTTAAAAAATTTTTTTTTTTTTTTTTTTTTACAATTTATGCATCATTATTAGCTATACTCCTTTGTTGGAAATGAAGTAATTAGGATGTGAAGAGCAATTTTTAGCACAAATGAGTACATCTCAGAACTTTTTTTTTTTTTCACGTGTTGCTTTTGTTGTTTTGTATAATTGATTTTGTGGGTTTGCCAGGAGTCTTGTGTTTGTGATATTATTGCAAATTCATGAATTACAAATTGAAAATGAATAACAAAAAAAGTAAAGCTATGTAAAGTTGTTGTATTGGCAGGTACTGAACTATTCCAGGATTCCTATTTCTTCTTGAGTTCCAGCTTTAAACCCTTAATGGCATTTTGATTTTTGTCCAGCATAATCAGCGCCGGTCCAGGAGCCGAGTGTGGGGGGCAGCAGATGGAGAGACGTTCGCATTCCCAAGTAGTTGAAGAGAAGGAGACACCAGATGCTTTGCTTTTATTTCTACGTGTTCGCCCGGTCACTTGGAGGTATGGTAGCCCGAGCAGGACAAAGAGCCAAGGCCAAATATCTTGGCTTTGTGGGGGCAACAGCTGGGAAGAACAGACCAGGAAGTCGCTCCACTTCATTAAAGACCCAGTGGGAGAGCAGCAGAGCCTTTCTAGCTCTCCTCCTACTCCCTCCATCACTCCGCCCCTCCCTCCTGTCTGCCGTTACACATGTAAGACATGTTAGGAGTCAGCATCCTCGACCGCAAATATGTGGGTTCCGTTCCTTCTGCACATTCGCAACAAATGTCTTTTATTACTCATTTTCATTACCTGTGACGTTTTGGCATAACACTAAAAGCTACAGTCAACACAAGAGTAAGTGAGTGCTATTAATAACAGTGGTAATATCGGTCAGCTGACCAGCCGGTCTAGGCAGATGGCCTCTGAAAAGGAGTTTTTGCTTTCCACTCTTGCCAAGAGCTTGCTCATGGGGAAATATTGTGCCTCTGTTAATTAATGATCTATTTGGAAAGGGACAGTGCACATGAATTAACATTTTATCAAATGTAAATGGGCCCGAGTTAGCTGAAAGGGCAACTTTTTTCCTTTGGTAGTCCCGTACAACAGGTCAGAATAAAAACATTACGAGTCTCGTTACAAGCGTAAAATGTAGTTAAATTACATTAGAGGACGAATTTCAGTATAACATTAATCCGACAAGCAATACATGCGTCCGTGTTAACATCTTCTGGTTTCAACAAGCCATTTAAAAGGATAATTAATTAATAATGAAAGAGCTTGTTCTTGACGGACATGTAAAGTGTCATGAGATAACATTTGTTGTGAATTGATGCCATATCAACATTGGTGTCTGATGTTATAATTTTGTAATAGTATATCACTTTAAATTACACAGTGTTTTTGATGGCTGAGATGTTGTCAAACAGCCACTGTGGTGGACGGTAAAGTTTTACTCTATTACATGTATTCCCAAAAGTGCTATTTCGTAATCATTAATGGTTCTCTTTTCTCTATTTATACGTCATTGTTTTCACCCGTGGCCATTTGTTGAATTGTCAGCAAGATTACACGAAACGTACTTAACCAATTTCGATGAAATTTTCATCAAACTTGCGTCTTGACCCAAACTACAGCTGATTAGTATTTGTGGCCATCGCTCAGTGACCTCGGCTATTTGTCCTGAATGTAGCACAAATGGCTGAGGTCACTGAGAGATGTTAGGACTCGTGGCCGTACATAGAAAGGTCTAACTGGTGTCATTTGGCATTGGCCACAGCTGACACCTTCTGGAACGAATCCCAGGGTCCATTACATAGCCAGAACCAGCTGGCTCTGTGGTTCATGTGTCATCCTTCAGGCGTCGCCAACATGTGCTATTTTTTTGTATCAAATGACCTTGAGCTAAAACTCACACTTAGGAACACCTGAAACAATCACTAATGCCACAGTTTGGTGGAAGGCTGGGGGGATTTTGTAGGGAATTTAGCTGCGTTGGAAGAGGTTTGCACTCTTTGGTTGCTTTTTCTAATCGAAAGTGTTTTTCTGTCTCTTCCGAGTAAGGCTTTGTGATGGGCTCTGTTACTCCTAAGCTCCTCTGATCTGATCATCCCACATTGTGAGAGTGTTCCTGTGCTCTCCAGCAGCTAATCTCCTCCACAGTGCCTCCCTGGCAGCCTCACGGCCAGAACGACTGCTCGTGTCACATTCTGAAAAAAGTGTCTACTTTTATACGTAATGTCACCTGTTAGTCACCCTTTAGTACCAGTTTAATTTTTGTTTCCCCTCAACTGGCGAGTTTTCTGGGCAGATGCCCTCTGTGTATACGGCTTAATAAAAAATACACGACCATGCTCGTCGGCAAGAGGTCAGTAGCGTCTTAAAGTTCAAAACAAACAGTGACCCATGCACACACACACGCAATGCCCTCTTGACTTCACTCGCCTCGTCAGTAAGAGTCCCTCACTTCATGATTTGCTCAGCGCCACAAAGGAAAACACCTGTTTGCGTCTGCCTAATCCTGGCCAGCGGCTCTGCTCTTGGGGCTCTCGCGGGCCCCGTCTAATCCGCACGAGGGCTCTAGGCCAAGGCCAGGACAGATTAGGCCCCCACAATCTATCCATCCATCCATGCAGACACACCTCCAAGTCTGCCCTGTGCATAACGAGCATTTGAATCGGCCCCTTAATCCTTGGACTCGCCGGAGCCCTCCACCCTGCACACATCCTCCTTCCCCCTCAGTCCAAACCTAATCTCCATGCATTCCCTTCATCCCCACCTCGAGCATATCGAACCCAGTCCAGCACTCACTTACACCCCCCCTTCCCCTCCCCTAGTGGGGCTGAAAGCCCATTGATTTGTTGATTTCTCTTCTTTTGTCTGCAGCCGACCAAGTGTTAACGGGACATCCAGGGTCCGGGGCCCAGTGCCAGGACTTTTGGCATCGGAGCTTAAGGTTCTGATCTGGGCATCTGTCTCCGCTCAGTCCTCCCTCTCACTTGTGGCTCCGATGCAGACCTATCCTTCAGTTTTCTGTCAAGTTTTAGTACGAGAGAGCTGCATTTACAGGGGAAAAAAAAAATGTTAAAATTCTTCTGCAAGAAGACATATAGTTTACATAGTAAAGTATAGTTTAAAAAAAACGGAAGTTGCACTTGACGTGTAACTATCAGCCCAAATATAAGAACACACACGTAAATACGTAGACAAATAGTAGGTTAACACATAAACATCAATTGATGTGTGCAATATATTTATGGACACATAAAGCTGTTTATCTAATACGCACACAGATTAAAATGTGGTTTTTAATATTAGGAATTAAATTCCAGTGTTTTTGCAGACAGTCAAATTTAAAGTTGTAAAAATAATCTGCAGCGTTACAACCATTGATATTTTATTCTTATTTTATTTTATCTTTACAAGCCTTTGCCATGAGACCATGTAGATTATGACGTGGACTTCAAATCAGTTTGTTCCACGCCAGGAATATCAGAAATTTAACAGTTCTCACTAATCTAGATGAAATGATGACTATTGAATATTTATCAGTATGCATATTGACTCCTTAATTTATGTATGTATGTATTATTTTTTGAAATTCTAATGTTTGTATTCTGTATGTAATTGTCAACAAGGTTGCACATTTTACTTATTTGTTTCTATTCTGTTTTTTCAAACGCAATAACTTTCAACTATGTGCTGAAGAAAATGAAAATGATGGTATACTGTTGTGTTGTGACTTCTTTTTACATATCAGCTTCATGTCCAATGGTCCAGTGCTTGACCATCCCAATGGCAGCAGCAACACTTCAAATACAATAATATGCAGTAAATGTTTAAGGGTTAGGATTAGTAACTCAACACCACTATCACACGACGCATGAAATACTGTATGTATTCAAACTCATAAACTCCATCCAGAACCGACACTGAAGTTTAGCTGGACTGTGTCTCCATCTAGTGATGAACCGGTTAAACGCAAACTGTAATAGAGGAAAATGTATTAAAACATCCTGTTGTACAATTCCAACTTTCTATTATCGTTAACAGAATTACTTTTTTTTTTTAGACTACTGTAAATTAAAATTCTAACTTCTACTCTATTACATTTTGGAGGCAAATATTGATTTTTTTTAATCCACTAGATTTATTTAATAACCTAAGCAATTAACTAATTTGCAGATTAAACACTGCATCAGGGCCAAAGTCGTGTGTTTAAATAAATTTTTTTGGCATTTTCTGGTTATTGATAACCAGAAAACTACAGAATATTAGATCTTAAATTCCATGCATACATGTAAATGTTCGTAAATTTATCTCTACTTAAGATAATAAAGTACAGTCAAAAATTGTCTTTAATGTCATAGGGGCATTTAATATCAGATCATTTTTTTCTCAAGTAGTATTCATACGGGAGACTTATACATTTTTTTTTTTCAAACATTATGTCTTTACTCTTACTCAAATTTGAGTTTTAGGTACTTTCCATGACTCTGCAGTTATTTCACAACAATAACAAAAGAAAAAAAGTCGACATGTTGTTTTACATTATAATTTTAGATCTTAAAATACAATTCGATTGTTGAATCGAGTTATCAGTCTATGTTAGACAATGATTCCATTAAACACATTTATTTATCTTATGGTTCACTACTTAACCATAGTATATATAACCAATTAACTGACGTAATTAGTTAATAGTTACATGACTACTCATGTTTATTGCCTCTTATTTCAGTTTATTATCAGGTAGGAAGAATTATTCCCTGAACTGCACATTGGAGCATGAACAAACATGAGTTCTGTTCAAAATGTTCCTTATGACGACGCCCCCTGGTGGTTGATGTGTTTGAAGGCGCTTTTTGTGGATTAATATGAAGGGGAAAAAAAAAGGAATGGTAGAAAACAGCAATAAATAAATAAATAACACATGTCTATAAAATGCCATGCGAAACGTGACGTTTTCCACACCAGTGGCCATAGTCAAATGTATTCCCGGGGCCAGAGCAGAATCCAATTTAAAGCTGCTGGCAAAGAGTAAACGAATTCATGTCGGCGGTAATGACGTTCGGCTACGCCAGTCGGAAGTCACTAAAGTTAATGTTGAGTCGGTGTGTGCTTTTGCCAAAATACTGTCGGACTCCGTAGTTTTCTCTGGTCCCCTGCCTAACCTGACCAGTGACGATATGTTTAGCCGCATGTCGTCGTTCAACCGCTGGCTGTCGAGGTGGTGTCCAGCAAACGACGTGGGTTTCATTGATAATTGGCAAACTTTCTTGGGAAGACCTGGTCTAATGAGGAGAGACGGCATCCATCCTACTTGGGATGGAGCTGCTCTCATTTCTAGAAATATGGCCAGATTTATTAGTCAGCCAAATTGAGAATTCAGAGTTGAGGCCAGGAAGCAGAGTTGCAGTCTTACACGCTTCTCTGCGCTTCCTTTAGAGTCATCCACCTACAACCCCATAGAGACTGTGTCTGTCCCCCGTCCACATAAATTCACTAAATTCACTAAATCAAGAGTACACATAGGAACTTAATAAATATCAACACCACTAATGAGGCAGTTTACAAAGTATAGAGACTTAAATGTGGACTCTTGAATATCAGATCCCTATCATCTAAAGGTGTATCAATAAATGAACTTATATCAGATAATAATATTGATTTATTGACTTACTGAAACTTGGCTGTGCCAAGACGAATATGTAAGTCTTAATGAATCCACTCCTCCCAGTCACATTAACTCACACATTCCAAGAGACACTGGCAGAGGTGGTGAAGCCATTTTCAGTTCTGCTCTATTAAAAAAAGCCGAAGCCCAAACAAAAATTTAGTTCATTTGAAAATCTCATTCTTGGCATTTCCGATCCAACCATGAAAACTACAACTATGTTTGTTATAGTGTATCGAGCACCTGGACCCTACATTACATTTTTATCTGAATTTTCAGAGTTTCTCTCAGCTCTGGTCCTCAAGACAGATAAAGTTATTATTGTAGGTGACTTCAATATCCAGGTAGATGTTGAAAACAACAGCCTTGGTACGGCATTTCTCTCACAGTTTGATTCATTCGGCTTGTGTCAGTGTGTACAAGAATCAACACACACTTTTAATCACGCCCTTAATCTTGTCCTGACATATGGCATTGAAATTGAGCATTTAAATGTCTCTGCGCAAAATCTGCTTTTATCAGATCATTATCTTCTAACATTTGAATTTCTGCTCATCAACTATAAACCAAGAGTCACTAGTTATTATAGCAGATGCATATCTGAGGACACTATTGAAAATTTTAAAGAAATTATTTCCTCTGTAATAATTTCAGTGCCATATCCCAAAATAATAGAGGAGTCATATCTTAATTTTAGCCCCTCCCAGCTTGATCACATTGCTGATTTCCCTGCCGGCTCTCTACGTGCTTCACTCGATTTTATTGCCCCAGTTAAAAAGAAAAAAAAAACAGTCAAGTGACTAGCTCCATGGTATAATCTTAGTACTCGCAAATTAAAACAGAAAACTCATAAACTAGAAAGGAAATGGCGTTCCACTAAACTGGAAGAGTCACACATGGCCTGGCAGAATAGTTTTAAAGTATACAGGAAGGCTCTTCTCAGAGCAAGAAAAGACTACAATTCAGCATTAATAGAAGAAAATAAGAATAAGCCCAGGATCCTTTTCAGCACTGTAGCCAGGCTGACTGAGAGCCATCATTCTATTGAACCATGCATTCCTAGAGCCCTCACCTGTAATGATTTTATGAACTTCTTCAATAATAAAATTATATTTAACAGAGAAAATATCCTATACTTCACAGATCCCAGTTCAGCAACAGGAATTATAGAGGCCGTTATTAGTCCTGATGTGTGTTTGGAAAGCTTCCATCCAATTGACCTTCATGAACTAACATTATCTACATTATCTACGAATGACAACATTATCTATTCTAAATCGTCAACCTGTATACTAGACCCCATACCTACTAGGTTGCTCAAAGAGGTTTTACCCTTAATTAGCAATCCACTACTAAATATTATCAATCTATCCCTTGTAACAGGTTATGTGACCCAGTCTTTTAAAGTAGCTGTAATTAATCCGCTCCTAAAAAAGAACTACCCTGCACCCAGAAGCCCTGGACCCAGAAGTTCTAGCCAACTATAGACCAATATCCAACCTCCCCTTTCTTTCAAAGATTCTAGAGAAAGCAGTAGCTAAACAACTATGTGACTTTCTTCAGGATAATAGTCTATTTGAAGAGTTTCAGTCAGGTTTTTAAAAGCATCACAGCACAGAAACGGCATTGGT
Organism: Mola mola; assembly: GCA_001698575.1. Taxonomy (NCBI): domain Eukaryota; kingdom Metazoa; phylum Chordata; class Actinopteri; order Tetraodontiformes; family Molidae; genus Mola; species Mola mola. The sequence goes on from KV751345.1 coordinate 2,373,622, forward strand.
AAAAGTTACAAATGACCTCTTCAGTGCATCTGATGAAGGACTTATCTCTATACTAGTCTTATTAGACCTTAGCGCAGCTTTTGACACTATCAATTATCACATCTTACTACAGAGGATAGAACACCAAATTGGCATTAAAGGATCCACTTTAAGATGGTTTAAGTCCTACCTATCTGATAGATATAATTTTGTTCATGTTAATGATGAATCATCAAGATATGACAAGGTTAGTCATGGAGTCCCACAAGGTTCTGTGCTTGGACCATTACTATTCCCTCTATACTTGCTCTCTTTAGGTAAAATTATTAGAAAGGTTTGATACATTTACATTGCTATGCAGATGACACACAACAATACTTATCAATGAAGCCAGATGAAACGCATCAGTTAGCTAATCTACAGACATGTCTTAAGGACATTAAAACCTGGATGTCTCATAACTTTTTAATGTTAAACTCTGACAAACCTGAAGTCATTGTGCTGGGCCCTAAACACTCAAAGAGAGTGTAAAGACTCATTATCTAACAACATAGTTAATCTGGATGGCATTGCCTTGGCCTCCAGCACCACTGTCAGAAACCTGGGTGTTATCTTTGACCAGGAGCTGTCTTTTAACTCACATGTAAAACAGATTTCAAGGACGGCCTTCTTTCACCTCTGTAACATTGCTAATATCCGGCACATCCTGTCTCAACGAGATGCAGAAAAATGATTTCACGCATTTGTTACTTCCAAGCTAGATTACTGTAATTCTTTATTTTCAGGTTGCCCTAATAAGATTTTAAAAACTTTTCAGTTAATCCAAAATGCAGCAGCATGTGTACTGACTAGAACTAATATCAGTGACCATATTTACCCCATACTGGCTTCTCTTCACTGGCTCCCAGTTAAATTCAGAATAGAATTTAAAATCCTTGTCCTCACCTACAAAGCAATTCATGGTCAGTCACCATCTTATCGTGAAGAGCTCATAGTACCCCATCGCCCATCCAGAACCTTACGCTCCCAGGATGCAGGGTTATTGGTGATCCCAAGAATTTCCAAAAGTAGAATGGGAGGAAGAGCTTTCAGCTATCAAGCTCCTCTCCTGTGAAACTATCTTCCAGTCTTGGTACGGGAGGCAGACACACTCTCTGATTTTAAGAGTAGCCTTAAAACCTTCCTTTTTGATAAAGCTTATAGTTAAGGCTGGCCTATCTAGCCCTTAGTTATGCTGCTATAGGCTTAGGTTGCTGGGGGAACACTCCATGATGCACTGAGCTCTCTTCTCTCCCCCCTCTAACAATGGCTTCTGGATCAATAGACTACACCTGCTTCTGGATCACTACACTTCACATATCCCTGGACTTATAAATTCCATATACTCTTTGGACTCAGTGACTACATCAGCAACACTCAGATCTTCCTACATGGACTACAATGACTCCTGGACCAACAGAGTACACCTGCGTCTGGATCACTAGACTTCCCATACATCCAGAGTTGTAGAATCCACAGACTCTGGGACTCATGGATGTTTTATATATTCTAAGTAAACTGTTAATATCATGTTATTGTGTTCTGTACAAGTGACATCTATTGCACGTCTGTCCGTCCTAGGAAGAAGGATCCCTCCTCTGTGGTTCTTCCTGAGGTTTCTTATTTTCCCTGTTTAGGGTTTTTTAAGTTTTTCCTCACCCAGTTCGAGGGTTTAAGGGCAGAGGGTGGCACTTCTCTACAGTTTGTCAAAGCCCAGTGAGATAATGTGTAAATTGTGATTTTGGGCTATACAAATAAAATTTGATTTGATTTGATGCCATGGGGGACATGTGAGTATAAAATAACATAAGAAATGGACACTTTTGCTTTACATGGCTTTTATTGAATAAGGCACATAATGGTATTTTATGATGACTAGAAACATTCATATTTGTTTTTGAATTATTTTCAAAGCAAAAAAAACTATTAGTTGTTTGTTGTACTGTACAGTTACAAAATTGCACCGGAATGGAACTGGACAAACTAAAATTGCTCAGAGCCCGTGGACCCAACTGACCCAACGAACCACAGTGCTTTTTCTAATCTTTCAACAGCATCAATACGACACCTCCATCCATCCATCAGCTGTAACATTCCAATGACCACAACAAGTTGATTTGCTGCCACAGTTACAGCACCCTGAACACATGGTTATATTCACATTTACACACAATATAATCAGACTAAAACCATTTCAAACATGTTTCTGGGCATGCATTAAAAAGTTAAAAATATGCTGTTTGCCTGACAGTTGTGGTTAAAATGAATAAAATGCAACTGTCGGGTAACAGGTATACTGAGTGTAAAAAAGAGTTGCAATCCCAGTCTGTGGAATTTTGAACTTCAGTGTGAGCAAAAGTTCCAGAGTTTCCAACGCTTACAACCTCATATTGACCTTCTAATTGGAGATGAGATTGTCACATGGCAGCAGGGGACTGACGCCAACTTTTTCCGCACATTCATTCTGCAAAAACAAAATGTAAAAAAAAAAAACCAAAAAAACATGTGGTCAGGTTCACTCAAACTGTGAGAAGTTTACCATAAAATAACTGTTTATGCTTGGAGAAAAATGCACATTTACTGCGGTGCTGAGACTTAGATAAAAAGGTTGACGGCACTCTCAAGCCTGTGTGCTAAAGAATCTAGAATAAATCAATTTTTGCTCTGACACTTCAGCTGGACCACTTGGTTCTCATACCTTTTCACAGCTCTTACCATGTACTTGACAACATTGATGTGGTAGGGGATCCCACCCATCTCGTCGCACTTCTTCATGTTCGTCCTCTCGGGATCTCCAGCAGCCAAAACTGGACGGTCGGGGTCAGCCTGCAACACACAGCCACTGTCACCAACTTGCTTTCATTTACATTTATAACGGACTGAACGCTTGCAAACATTAGACGTCAGCTTTATTTTTTCAATAATCTGTCCGCGTAGCAACACGGCAGAGGCACGATGCACTGACAGGTTCCATTCCCCTCTGGATGGACATCAGGTCTGACATCCTCTGGTTGAAGCCGGGAGCAAAGTTCTGCGGGTTGATCGCCACGAAACATTGACCCTGAAAGCACACAAGAGGCGATGACGGTGAACTGATCCATTATGAACAGTAAAGGAAAAGGAGGCACGACGTATATAGGACACACTGATTGTGCTTATCTGTTAGATACCAGCGACGGCAAATGACGGCGTTTCAATGCAATGTCAGTTTAGCTGTTGAAAACTTTGCTGTCATGTTTCCTCGCCGTGTCTGACCGTGAGCTCATTTTATCAGCTCTGTTACTGTCCTCCTACCAGCAATCGTTCATGTGCATTTGTTTTATTCTTTTATTGTCTTTTATCATCAGTACAGGATCTCAGGATCAGACTCCCAGGTTGGGGACAACTCAAGTAAACCAATGTGACTCTTTGCAAGGCTTAAAACACATGTAAGTTTAAGACTTTTCTGTTTTCAAAACGGGCATTTTGTTAAAAGGAGAACTTAAGCCCAAGGCTCTAAAGTTTTATGTGACTAACTGGTGAATGCCAGCCGAGTTCGGCATTCATCCTTGTTTTGCAGAGAAAAATAGGGACAACAAACTGTGTGAACATTTGTTTTTTATAGTATCTTTACAGTTATTGTTAATATTCTGACTCGCCCAACACCATAGCACTGTATTGCCTTGTTGAGGTAAATCCTAGTGACCCAACGTACATAGTAGAATAATTAAAAAATAAACAAATACTGGAATTGTCCCTTAATTCAGCCAAAATGCAGATATGATCCTCCACTGGATCTAATGTGTGCAGCGGTATCTGTGACTGTAGTTCAGCCACACCTACGGTCATGTTCAAACCTGAAGCTCATAAAGCAGTAAGACAGTGGTGAGGTATCATCATCAGAATCCACATGGGAGAAGGATTACGAAAAGAGCATTTTAACACTGAGGCACTTGTGAATATATGTGTTGTTTTATGTAATATACAGTATATCTTCTCATAAAATAGGAAACCTCCAGCGAAGCTCAAAAAACACAAAAATATTGGACCCGCCCTTTGTTACAGTGATTCATGTTCTATCACTCCCCTGGCTTCAGTAATACAGAAAAATGCCATATTAGTCACAGCCGCAACCAGAAAGACAACAAACGACACATTTAAATTGGGTTAGTGTGTCCTATTCAAAATAGGAGGAAAAACAAGACGTACCAGGTTGGCCACACGATCGGTTACTTTCCAAGTACGGATGTTATTGCTGTACTGGGCGCCAGCCAAGATACCACAAAACACTTCCACCATCATTCCCAGACCATAGCCCTTGTAGCCTCCTGAGGACAAAAAACAGAGATGGAACAACAAAGACTCGACAGAAAAAGAGGACACGCTATGTAACTCATTTATTACACAATAATGCACAGTTATCACACCATTGTCCCACTCAGTTCAGTTCCTGTTTCACAGACTTTAATTACTTTCATCCGTAATTATGTACTCCAGCTGATTCCAGCTGAGGGTCATAAGAGGGGGTAAAAACAAACTGGGCTCAGTCTTGGAGGGTTTAGTAGGAAGCAACTGGACTTAAAAAGTCCAGTTGCTTCCTACTAAACTCTCCAAGACAAACTGGGCTCAGGAGTGTCTACATTGAGAACAAAGGTTAATGAGGTGAAAGGGGAGACAATCTTCCACATAAAGTCCACTTCTGAGATCGGCTGGCGTTTTAAGTTTGTCGGGGTTTTATTCTTCTTTGAGAAAAAGAAAGATTTCAAAATTCTGAATGTCTGAAAAACAGCGAAATGTTGTGTAGCCAGTTTTAAAAAGCAGATAGCAATAGCAGGAAGTCAATATTTCAATGACAGGCTGGTTTCTGACCCGTTGCTTCGCTGCCGCCAATGGGCACCAGTCCTCCACCGCTCAGAACCTTTTTAGGGTCAGTGCTCAGCTTGCCTTGGGCATCGCAGCCCCAGCCCTCTGGGATGGGATCTCCACGCCTCTCATGGAGCTCCACCTGGGAACAGAACACACACGTTCAAGAACTTGAATAAGTACAATTTAAGTATACTGGTCTTCAATGCCTGTTCAAATGAGCTGACTCTTTAAATGAATATTGCACACCCAACAAGAGAGGGCCTTAAATTCCTCATCCACCAAGAGGTCACCAGGTTTAAAGAAGACCGACTCAAGAATTTATTGCCACCTCAAGACAGCTGATTGAATTGGTCCAAGTGGATAGAAACAAACAAAACGCACAAGCCGGCGAGGACCAGTGCTCATGGTGAAGCATTTTGAATATTTTGCTCTTAAAGTTTGGCCACCTGCTTCCACTCCAACATATGAATGCATCTATCTTACTCCGGGAAAGGGAAATAACATTAAAAACTGCACCGCAACTGACATATAGCTGTTGCTCTAATTGCAAACTGATACATCTGTAGGACATCGACAGAGAGTTACATAACAGGCATGATGTTCTTCGAGAAAACATGTGAAGGCAACAGGTCTCGAGACATACGTGCGATTTGGGTTGGGTTTCTTACAGGAACAATCGCAGCAGACGTAAAAACCATGCTGGGACTTTCTGCTTTGTGTTAGGCCGGTAAAAAATAGGGGAAAGCTTATATAGACAACATTTTCTGGGGGGTAGACGATAACAGATCAGAACAGGCAGGATTGTTTGGACTAACACATACACAGAACAAGGCTGTGGGCTTGCTTTACTATCATACCTGCTGGAACGTTCCACACAATGTTCATATATCTCCAGTGAACCGTGGCTTATTATTACTGTAAACAGTTACATACTTGCACTGAACACGCACAACTTAGGAATACTTGATGTAAGATGTAATCATATAAATACAAATTGAGCTCATGGTCATTTGGCTCCTTCCGTGCGGTTGAGTCGCTGTGGTAAATTAACTTACTCAGCTTCTCCATTGTCGATTTGTTGGGAATGAAAAGGAGAGTACTTTGGTCTGAGCTCTCAAAATAACACCATTGAGTGCTTTCTCGATCCCGCTAAATGTAAAAGTTTGCTCCTTTAACTTTGCACTTTTCTCAACAAGCTAACACAGGCTATTCATTAAGTAGCCAAACTAATTTGTGTGGACGGAAGTCGATAATATAAGCAGCTGTAGGCTTGAGGACATGTTTATAGAGAAATTAGGATAACAGATATACTAAAGGTGAAAACAACGTTGGCACAGATGACGTCGGTCGACATTACTGAAGTTCTGATCCGCACAGAGCGCCTCCCTGATGAGCGGCCAGTAAAGAGCTGATCTTACCTTTCCGAGTGCTACTGCGGATGTGGCCATGTCCAGAACAAAGCTGTCATTGTTTTCACCGGGAGCAGCCACACTGATGGGGTTGGTGCCCAGGGTGCACTACAAACAGCAGGTTCATAGTATTAGAATAACACAGAGATTTCGTTCATGGCGTCAAGTGCAGTAAACCCTGAAGGATATAGAATAAATTCACCTCTTTACCACGTGTGGGAACCACCAATGGGGATGTATTGGTAAACGACATGCCCTGCGGTGGACACATTATCAAACAATTAAAAACATCAAAATAATTTGATTCACCTCATAATTTACTAAATATGATCTAGTTTGAATCATAACTATGAAAATAGTCTATGAGAAGTGCAATTCTTGAATAAACCATTCACTTACAATCATGTTTTCCTTCAGAGCTTGCATTGCGTAGTATCCAGCAATACCGTAATGGTTGGAACCTACGAAAGGAAAGTGCCATCCAGTAAATCTTTGAGTAACAATCACCATAACATTAAAACCATTGGCAAGTGAATAACAATGATCATCTTGTTACAATGCAATGTTCTGCTGGGGAACTTTCTGACACACAAAAACTTGTTAAACATTATTGCAGGCCAAGTCGACCACAACAACAGGATAACCAGCCCTGCCAAACCACAAACCACATTTCTAAATAGTTCGAGGAACATCCAAACACCCCAAATCCCAATCCAATTGCACATTCATGGAATGTGACAGAACCGAGGATGGAACAGAGGCCCATCCCACAAGTCCCAGGGGCTGTACTTCCAACATCCCAGTGACAGTAAGACAGGACACCCTTTAGGGGTCCCCTGTCCATGTCCTAATAGGTCAGAACGTGAGAGGGAACTACATAATTATTCGACAGGTGGGTTTGTGCAAATGCATTTACCTCCAGTAAAGTTCTTAGATTTTATTGCCTAAACTTATTTAGTCAGACCTTTTGTACTAAACTCCATGAAGTTAAATCACACTAAAGACCCGCTAATGTATTTTGCAGTCTTGAGACACTCCATTGGTTTTGGTTTTCCTGTTCTATGAGCAGCTTACTAACCAGAACATAAACTAATGAAAATAATCCCTTTGAGAGGGTTTACTACTCACCGCGTGCCACCACCCAGCCAATGCCAACGTCTTTTGCCTTCTTGATGGCCAGATTCATGCAGAAGTTTCCCACCACAGGACCCAGCAGGTTCTTCCCGTCCACCAGCGCTGTGGCTGCAGTCTCCTTCTCCACCACCGGCTCGCCGTCCTTTTCACAGATCTTTGTCTGGATGTCCTTCACATACATGTCTGTTAAAAAGGTGTGGCGAGAACACACAAATGTTGATGAATCGACATACTGTAGGGTTTTAAATGACAAAGTATAAACATCATTAAATTTGTGAAAACATTACCACATTTTGCATATTAATGTTATACATAATTCGTCCTTCTGTAGGATCTTGGGACATATTTGGGCCATATTGCGTGTTTTATTGTAGATACACTGCTTTCCTGAACATTTATGTGCAGTATGTTTTGTATACAAAACAAACAATAGCAAAAAAAATGACCACCTAGCGGCACAACGTACAGTATGAACAAAGCAGACCGTGACAGTACAGCTGGTGGTGAAGAAGAAGGCCTGGGTTGGTTGATGTGGAAGTCAAAGTCTTATTTTTTTTTCCAAAGGTTAAGGTGTATGTTTCGCAATAAATTCTGAGTTATAGAAGTAGTTAAACATAAGGGGGTGGAATTGTCGTGTAAAATAATCACAAGTAAGTAAGGACATACGGCTGGTCTTTACATGGCAGAGTAGGAATCTAGGTGATTCAATAGCAATGGGCTTCTTCACCGATACACCACTTCTGTTGCCACCTTCAAATCAGACATGCAGTGAAGTGATCAACCTCCATGGTTCCACTCACCCATCCTGTTGAGTCCATGGCTGTAGTGTCCCCTGTGATCTCCCTCCACCAGCACCTCGGCCAGGCTGCGGGCATGATGCGGCTTGGTGCCCACCGCTATCATACACCTCTCGATGAAGCCCTGCACTTCCGCCTTGCTAATCAGACATCTGCAGAGGGGAAGAGATTAAAATGTGACTATCATATCCTGAACACATGCAATGTCTTAAAGTATTTAAAGTAGCAATAGCATAGGCCACATTCTAAACACCATAATCCTGCAGATATGGACCATTTTTGTGACACATTTCTTGGCTTTTGAATGGACAGTCCCATAATAATTAAAAGTCTAAATATCCACCCTGGCAACAGATTGCAAAAGCGGTAATCATGTAAATGATGTAGGTTATGATAGCAAAGCTCCACTAGTCATACTTCAAGTTCCCACAAGCCAAATTTAGCAGGAAAGGTGTGATGAAAACAAAAGACCTTTTCTGTACACACTGCAAAGCAATTACTGTTTCTGTCACAGTTAAATGAATGAGCACAAAAACTCAGAAAACTGCACTGATTGCACAACATGTTTAACAGTGTGAAACATCATGGACACAAATTAGACTAGAACATCACTAAAGTGGTCAAATTAACTCCAGCCCTTAACTCCAACATAAAAAAAAATTGAGGCGAGAAAAATGTTTAAATGAACAAACTCCCTCGAGTTCCTTTTCTATTCCAACACAGTCAAAAGAGAAATGTGTCATAAGCATGACTAAAGACTCGACTAAATGAAAACCACATGGTCCCTCAACGGACACAAAATGCAGAGAGTTACATAACCTCTGTACCTTCTTTTTGAGTCAGAAAATCTTTGCTCAAAGTTGAAAGATCTCTAAAAGGGATTTGGAGATACGGTACATGATAATTGTGTTTACTGTGTAAACTATAAGGTTTGCTCATGATAAAGAGAATGAAAGCGGACAGTGTGCACCCTCACAGACATCTTTTACATATACCTGGTACTTCTGGACCTGGATTATGTCAAATGTATGGAACCATTTTCATTTTTTGTTTTTCAAAAGTTTCTAGTCAAGAATGATGCTGCAATGTTGTAATGCCGCAAAGCTTCAGAAATGTCCGGTGAACTAAGAAACTTCTTTCTGTTGATGGAGGGTGATCTGATAATGACTTAATCTAATCTGTCCTATCGTTGAAATCAAATGACAGTAATTATAAACTCAAACAAAAACTTGGTCAACATGCGACTGCAAGGGTTTATTCCTGAAAATTCCTGATGTATACACAAAAACAAAATGATGTATACACAAAAACACTACATGATCTCCTGATCGATTTGCATTGTTTGGTGTAAACTGGGCTCACAGTAAGGGAGATATGGCTAGAAACATTTATTAATTATGTAGATGAATCAAAAACGCCACTTTGTGGCCAATCCTGACATCAGACGGAGCTGAAAATATAATGAGCTCCAGATCTCACAAGTACTTACTAGCGTGCAGTAAGTTTATCATAGCAAAAAAGAGATGACTGAAAATCTATTTTTTCAATAGCCAACTGGTGGCCAATCCTGATATCAGAAGGTGATGAAAATCTAAGCAGTTATAGACCTCATGGATATCTACTAAGCAAACACAGAAGTGGTGGCACTGAGGATCCACTAAGATCCTCGATATTCAGGGATATAACAATCACTGGCACAACAGAACCCATTCAACCATCTAAGTGTTTTCCGCTCTCAAATGTTGAACACGTGTTGTTCTCATTCTTTCTTTCTCATTTCCTTTTTTTCATTTTGTACTATTGGATGGTTGGAGGGGTTGTTCTTTTTGGAATGCAACATAAGTGGATCCAGATACGTACTTTGGGTGAGTTGCCCCTGCCTGATGATCAGGCTGCCTCTCTGTTCCTCTGCTCCTCTCCCACAGAAAGAAAGAAAATGTTTTCTATTTTCTGTACTTCTTTGTTCCCAAATGTGAAGTGATGTCATCATGGTCTGCACCTATTAAAGATGGGAACTGGGCACTGGCCACGCTAGGATCCACTATCCAACTTGTTGTAACAGTTTGAACTTTGCTCTCCAGTGGTGACGAGTACAGAATCCTGCATAAAGAACGAGTGGCACAAATAAGGACCGTGTAAACACCCCCAGCTCACAGCTGGCCACCCTCACCTCCGCCTTAAGTCACTCCCTGTGACCAACAAACCGCCTTATTCACCTTTTTTCCCCCCAAGAGCTACAACAGAAGATCAATTACACTTTTACGTCCATAAGCTGCAGCTCATAGCCAGTTAGCATTGCTTGGCATCAAGTGAAAAGGTTGAAATTATCCAAACAGAACAAGATACACCTTCCACCATCTCGACAACTCACGAATTAATACATTATCGTTGTTTGATGAATCAATGAAAAAAATCCAAAATGCAAATCACTTCAATATTTCTGCCTTTTGCGAAGGACAATTAACCTTGTGGAGACTCTTTTGGGTATCTGGTGACTGATTCTTAACCTCCATTAAAGAGCAACTGTTACTTTTCGTACATCTATTAGGCTGATTTTGTTACCTTCAAATATAACCAGCCTGTCTGCATTACTACAGTCTCTGTGCTAAGCTAACTTCTTTCTGAATCCAGATGTGAAAATATTCCCCTACTCATACTGAGAAGAATCCCTTTCAAAGCTTGCAAAAACAATATTTCCTAAAATAACAACAACATTATTAAAAAATCACTAACATTTATGCATTCATTCTTCATTGTAGCCATTTGTATTTTATCTGTGTTATTGTAGAAAACTTTACCATTATGTATGATCTGCAAACAGAACACACTCCCCCAATCTAAACATACTCTGGACTTCGTCACAGTCATACGTTTCTCTTCACTATCTCTAGCACCAATTCCGAACATACTGTGGCTTCCGGCCTTTCACTGCACACCCGCCTCCTTATGTGCACACACATGAACCAGAGCAGGGTCGTCTCTGGCATTTATGGTGGCTGAAGCACAAACATCTGCAGGGAGGCTGCATGAGAGCTGGGGGAAGGGGTCTGAAACACACACCATTCCTAATGAAATCCAGAAGGCACCACATTTAGGATCTCACTAAAGGACGTCCCAGTTGAAACTTATGCAACATCTTATGTAAGAAAGAAAAAAACTATATATATATATATGGCTCAGCGTGCATATGACCACATTTCTTGCGTAACAAGGTTCTATTCAGATGAAATATGTTGAAAAAAAGGGGTTACTGTAAAGGAAATACCAATCCAGAGCTCCATGTTTGGTACCAGAAGGCTGACACTAAAGACATATGTCCCAAGGTCACAGTGAGGCACCCGTATACTGTGTATACAGTAAATGCT
>KV751345.1:2415956-2431194 GCA_001698575.1 Mola mola
AATATGCTTGAAATTTTTTTTTTGGGGTGTTTGGACCTCTTTTCCAAATAATTTTGCAAAGATTCCAAAGATATTGATAATATTGGCACTGCCCTATTAAATAACCACAATCTATCTATACATATAAAGTATAAAAAAAAGAAAAAAAACCCCCACTCGCCCTCTCTGTGGGCGATCTTGTGTCTCCTTCAAGCTCGGGTCCTCTACCAGAGGCCTGGGAGCCGGAGGGTCCTGCGCAGGATCTTAGCTGTTCCTAAGATTACGCCCTTCTGGACAGAGATCTCAGATGTTATTCTTGGGATTTGTTGGAGCCACTCTCCAAGCTTAGGGGTTACAGCCATGAGTGCTCCTATCACCACTGGTACCACTGATGCCTTTACTCCCCACATCCTTTCCAGCTCCACTGTCAGCCTTTGGCATTTCTCGAGCTTCTCCTGCTCCATTTTCCTGATGTTGCTATCACTTGGGATTGCGACATCTACCACTACTGCCTGCTTCTCCTGCTTGTCGACCACCACGATATACGGTTGATTAGCCACCACCATCTTATCGGTCTGGATCTGGAAGTCCCACAGGATCTTAGCTCGGTCGTTCTCAATCACCTTTGGAGGTGTTGTCCTCTTTGATCCTGGGGCCTCCAGCTCATATGTTCCTGTATACTATTCCAGCCACTTGGTTATGACGCTCCAAGTATGTTGTACCTGCCTGCATCTTGCACCCTGCTGTTATGTGTTTTTATATATATACACATACATACACACACAAACACATAATGTTCATGTGAACAACGCAATTGTGCTTAATAGTCTGAGATTGTGGCATTGTGTTTATTTGTTGTTTATTCTTAAATTCACCTAATATAATTCTTACTAGGGTGTAAGGGGAGTTTTCTTTAGTACAGACTGAGTCATTACAGGTGTCACAGAATTACAGGGTATGGACCACTGCAGCACATAAAACAATGCTGTGCTGCTGTTATTGTACACTGACGTAAGTATTATGTAAGACACGTGTACCATTTCAAAATCAGTGCGTCATCATGTGTCTGTTGGACAGATCAGCATCATTCCCAAACACAAGAGACATTGAGACAAAGCCTCAACAAGTCAGTGCATCAGTCTGACATTTTAGTGTTGCAGAAGGGAAATCCACTCACCATTAGGGTGTATTATTATGGTGATAGCGTTGTACTTTTCCACTTTTACAGTAAAAAGTCCTTTATTCAATCATCGATCATAACAATGATCAACACACTGATGGGAGCTCAACACTCACCTGCCCCCTTTGCATGCACAACTCTCTCAGGGATTCGCTCCCGGTCAAAGTGGGCCATCTCATCTGTGAAGACCACGTCTTGGACCAGCAGTGGACCCCTCGGTCCTGCAGTCTGCAGGTTCAGTTTGTCCCCAATGGGATGTCCACCCCCTGTGGTTAGTGTCTCTGGCCTCTATTGCAGAGAGAATCCATGCAAGATATGCATTTTAGGGCAAATAAGTGCTTTATAGTAAGTGCTTTGAGTGTGCACGTTTTTGAAAATCTCAAAACATATTACTAATTTATACTGTCCCTACCAACACTTTTCGTCTTGACTGACCCGTTGATTATTTCTCGATCAATGTATTAATCATCCTATTAGGATGATTATTAAATCCTATTAAATCCTATTAGTCAACTAATAGTTTCGCCTCAAATGAAATCAGAAACCTCTTCTTACATACTTTTGAAAGAACTAGTTTGCATAACAGATGAGTCAACTATCAAATAATCTGGTAATTTTGAAATCAGGCGGTGTAGGCAGGCAGGTGCATGCATATGTCTACAACTGGTTACCTCTTTCTTTATTATTTTCACAGCTGTATAACTTTGGTTATAGGTTAAAGGTGCACGCTGTGTAATATGAGTACTACAACAACATTCAGACTAAACTGGGCACCTGCAGGGCGGCTCCAACAGCATACAAAACACTGGGGCTTGTACCAAATCCAGTGTAGCCCGCAGTGCTTGAGGGGGACGTGGTCTGCAAAAGGGCTACTAAAGGTGACAGTGCCTACTTGCGCTGATGTCTTCTTGTTATATAACTCAAAGGGCTGAAGTTCACCTACATACCTCTGCACAGTGACCCAATATACGCTGAACGGCTGTCTGTCTATTGTTTTACGTCTGAAAAGTCTGAGAAACGTTGGTAGCTCGGGCACTAACGGTAAATATTTAGCTAGTTTAAAATTGGATTTCTTTAGCATGCAACGCAACCGTTATCGCACGACCTCTGGTAGCCAGCGAATGCTTAACAGGACCCCCCCTAGCAAACAGCTGACAGTACTTCACGACACAGAGAGTTTGCATTCATGTGTTTGCAAAGCGAGGCTTCGGTGGTGCGCACTGGGCTCGTGAGACAGGCTAGGTTTAGCGTTAGCTGGTTCTCCCACTTGACCCATCACCCACCCTGGCCAAGGCCGAAGACACTTGTTTAATTTCACCTGAGTTGCTCTGTCCTCCTTCCATGTCTTCATTTGATCGATGGTTTTATCTCTGTTTTCAGCCATCTCGACAGGTCAGTTGTGCTAAACACTTGGCTGCACACTCCTCGAGTGAAGCTGCGGAGAAACGGGTCCACTATTTAAAGCGGCGGCAGAAAACAATTCTTCCTGGACTTTGCTCGAATCGCCCCGCCCCCCGGCGTTCCTCGCTTCTGATTGGCTGACAGGAGGAAAATGACCTACTTTCTTGGAGCAAAAACAAAACATTGAAGCTTTAATTTCTGTTGTTTTTACCTCAGGATTCCCGAGGCTACACAAGAGTTTCAAGTGGAAAAATACTTGCAAAGATCTTGCTAACCAAAATTATTGTCCTTAAAATGTAGAATCAAAAAATAATGACATGCTCAGGGTTTACGTCTTACTTCACATTACCACAAGCTCAACATTATTGAATAATAAGACATGTCATTTGATTAATAAACAGTGTGTTCTGAGACTTTTTTCCTCCAGCAATGCAACATAGACTACTTACTACTCCTTACATCACACGTCCATTTGAAATATATGGATATATAATGTATGACAGAAGAAAAATGTAACAATGTTTTGCCATATTCACTGTTATAATTAGTGTAAATCATGTTTACTGTCATTTTTCCAGTTATACATTTATTATTATTATTGAATAAGGTATTTTAAATGATTTAGCTCATAATAAAAAGTACATAATAAAAAAGTCAGACTCTGGATTATCTAAGCAATCAAAATTCCCAGCACACATTTATGGAAATGTATAAAAAATAGTCTGCTTGAAAACAATATGTGTGTATGTTTTTTCATTTAAAATACATATATAAATTCCACTTCAGAGACCTAAAAACTGCCTCTACTCCTACCAAAATGATAAAAGAATAAAAATACCTTACAGGAGAGAGTAGAGGTATTTATTATTTAGAACAGCCTCTTAGAAAAATGCATATTATATTGTTTGATTAAAATTATTAACGCAACGTTTTTTTTTTTAATTATTTACTGCACTCATATCTATTGGATGCTCCAGTTGCATAAGCAAGAGCGATGGCTGTCATCAGCGTATAAATTCTTATGTCAGTATTGAGCATTTAATGCATTTGAGGACTTTGTGGACTAATTCATTATAAATATACAAGTGCATTTACCATGAAGTTACAAAAAAAGAGAATACATTCATATTTTACTTTATTATCTTCATGAAGCTTGTTTCATATTTGATAACTCAGTGGGTACAGATCACTTTAAGTAATAAACATTATCTTGCGGTTCCCTACAGATACAGATGTTTGCACTTTGAATGGCATGAGTCATTTTGAGGACAATCAGTACGCGAGTCAACGTTCTTCGCTGAGTTCTGAAAATTTAAGCTCTGTTGTAAATAAACTGCCCAAGCGAACACGATTTTCTATTCTAAAAAGATGAACAAACACTGGGACTGTTGCAGATGAATTTCTTTTATTTCAAACAGCATTCACACAATACACTGTATTGTTGAGGCACATTCACATCAAGTGCTAAATAACTTCATGCATGGTCGAATGTTTGCTACAGCTTCGTTGAATTGAACGCCAATGCTGATTGTAACTGAAAATATTGCTTCATTATTGGGCGCAGTAGGAAATGCGACAAACAGGTGTGTTATTTTAGGGCTGATCTTCTAAGTGAGGTGAGGACAAAACTTCATGTGTGTTTGTTTTGCTTCAAAAAAAAAAAATACACATGAGGCTGAACAGGTTTTTTGAGTTAGCAGTTAATTTTGCATGATATTTCACAGAGTTACAACTAAACAGTAGTACTGTTGCACATTGCTGTCAAGAATATCTCACACTGAGGGACAGCTGGTATAAATGGGTTAGCAGAGCTAAGATGAGAAAACTACTGTTCAAAAAACTTAGAACAGATTGTTTTGGTGGAACTTAGAAAAGCAATGGCGCCAAATAGCTACAATACGAACACTGGCTATCTCTAAATGGGATAATTGTCTATGGCCCGAGCACGCTCAGTCCACTTTCATTCATGTTTGTAGTAAAAGTGAGCGACAGGTGACACGTCCCGCCCTCTGATACACTGATCATTTGGGATCATTTCATTCTGCCCACAGAATCTCTGTTGACCAATCACCGCTGGCTGACACTGTAAAGATGCTGTACTTGTTTATGTGAGAGCAGGGGTGGGGTTATTTACTTTGTTGTCTCTTTTCTGAACACACCTGCTACGCTGTCTAAGGAGCGGAGCCTCATCCAAATATCACCGGACGTCAGGGGAGCGGTGATTAAACTGTTCGCCTCCCAGAGACGCAGTCAATGTCAGCTTCTTTCCATACGAGGTGGGTCAGAGTCTGGAAAATGTTCTGAAGCGCATCTCCATCAGCAGCCGGCTCTGACGCTGTAGGCTACGTGATCAAGTGCTCTGTCCTATTGTTGCTTATTTCCGTCTTGTTAAAATCACATCTCCTGATGTGTGACGTGAAAATTTGTCAAATGGTGTACTTTCATGTGTGTAAGAGAGAGAGAGTTTATTGGCCAAAGAACACATACAGTATCTCACCAAAATGAGTGCACCCCTCAAATATCAGCAACCGTTTTATTACGTTATGTGAAGGGACAACACTACTGAATTTAAACTTGGATATACTTTAGATTAGTCAGTGTACAGCTTATATAGAAGTATAGATTTACTGCCCTCTGAAAATGACTCAACACACAGCCGTTATTGTCTTAATAGCTGGCAACACAAGTGAATACACCCTTAGTGAACATGTCCAAATTGTGCCCAAAGTGTCAATATTTTGTGTGAGCACCATTGTTATCTAGAACTGCCTTAAATCCTCTTGGGCATGACTGAACTTCTCTGGTTGCGCTGTAGCTCAGTTTCAGGGTGTTACCAATCTTCTTATAGCCAAGGCCATCTTTGTGGAGAGCAACAACTCTGTTTCTAAATGAGGTGCCATGTTGAACATCCAGTGGCCTGTATGACAGAATTGTACCCAAAGCACCAAATTTAACGGCCATGATACACACATTTATATGGTCCAGTTAAGCAGGCAAAAATGTGAACGTGATTACTAGGACAGGTGGCTTTGCATGTTTGAAAGACATGTACAGGTATCACTAGAGTGTACTCACTTGTGTTGCCAGCTATTCAGACAATAATGGCTGTGTGTTGAGTAATTTTCAGTGGATAGTAAATCTATGCTGCTATACAAGCTGTACACTGACTACTCTAAAGTATATCCAAGTTTCATTTCCTTAGTATTGTCCCTTGAGAAGCCATAATAAAATGGTTGCTGATATGTGAGGGGTGTACACACTTTTGAGAGACACTGTACATGGGAGCAGTTAATTTGAATTGTTTGGCAGGACTGTTTTTAATGAAGCTTAACAAAATATTCTCAGGTTAGACCATTTACTCTCCTGATGTCTACAGTGTGCTCTTCCATGATTTGCTTTTGGTGTTCGTCAACAGTTGTGGATTCTTTACAGGACAGAAGGTCCTTATCTTTCATCTTTTGTCCCGTGTCCCCTGTGCAGGTCTCTTTCTTATTCAGTGATCGAGGTTTGCCCAATGGCTACCGTCACATGAACGGCTATGGCTCTCACACCTTTAAACTGGTCAATGCTGATGGCGAGCGTTTCTACTGCAAGTTCCACTACAAGGTCTGTTTAGTGTAAGTGTTGTTACTGTAACTTTGTGTCTCGGATGTGATGATGGTCCTCCTGCTGTGTTAACTATTTATTGGGTGTGATGCCTTGTTAGGCCATCAAAGCAATTTCACCAGCAGCTGCCACTGCTCGGACTGATAAAAAGCCACCTTGACATTCTAACCTTTTCCAAGCAGCAGGTCATATCATCTGAAATTAACCGAAAACTGCTTTAGAGGAAATACCAGGAAGTGACGGGGCTCCTAAAGGAACACCTCTCAGTGGCTCTGAGAAGTTTCTTAATGACACAAGCTAATGTGAAGGGGAAAAAGAAACCAAAAAATTCAGAATATCAAGCCATTTCCTCCCACACAAAAAGAACTGTACACCCATTTGAAGGGGTTAGTATAATTAACATCAATAAGTCAAATTCCCAGAGGCCTCTGATAACTACTCAGTGATCAGCAACAACATTAGTGTTAAATATAGTGTATTGTACAAATTAACTCAGAGCTTCTACATCATTTGCACCCAGAATCTAAGGGGAGAAAATGGCAGCGAGAAGAAGGTGGTAGTCTATTATTTACACCGTTAAATATATGTTAGGTAAGTTGTATTGAATTATTAATGGTAAAAACAGATAGGATGTACAGATATGTATAAGCTAATATCCACCCTGTTACAACTGCTACAAATCACAATTATTTCACCTGGATAAGAGTACCTGGATGTGTTTTTTGTTTTCTTAAAAGCACAATAAATACTGAACATACCAAAACCTCTATTGTTTGTCAGTCTCACTGTTAACAAGTGACACGAGCAAATCCAACAGGGTTAACTCAACTGGCCTCTTAAAGCACTACAAAATCAATCGAGTAGGGGCAGCCGATGAAGAGGTCTGAAAAGACAAATGAGTTGTTTTTTTCCTGAAAGAGGAGTGAGTTCACCCCTCCGTCCGTCCGGTCAGTCATTCTCTATAACAGGCTACAACCAGAGTAGGCACCATGCGGGGAGGGGGTGGTCACGCCTGCCAAGGACGGGGGGCTTTTTGTTCATTAAAGTCTCCTCAAAGGTCGACTAAAATTTATGATCAAGACTTTTGTTTTTCAGGCAACAAAAGGTGTCGACTTATTGTTCTGTTGGAGCGGAACTGGGCTTCAACCCCACTTCCACGGCCGGAGGACAAGTTCCGGTTGCGCACCGTATGAAAACTCGTTTATTTCCAATGGGACGAACGACAGCGGCCTCGAGAGCGCAGCGGGCCGCGACTTCAGAAAACAAGCAAACAGACAGAACATCAGTGCGGCTCAGCGAGAAAACAAACTGGGGACACTAAAAACCAACGCACAAGGTTTGGCTGTGTTTTGTGTCTGCAAGATGTTTCTGTCAGTTTGGTGATGTTTTGTCCAAGTGCATGTTTTCTCTTAAACTTTCCTGATTCGTCACTACAAAGTGGGGTGACTGTAAGTGTCGTGGCTATGGAGTAATGATCTGTGTTAAGATTAAATCCCTAAATAAGCCTCACGTTCACTTTGCAACGTCGTCCAAATGAGAGCTGACCGGCGATCCAGTCGCAGTCAGTCTTAGTTTCGACTTCAAGATTCCACTTTAAGCTGCAGTGCGTTAATCTCAAATGCCACCCTCGCCCAAAAGACAGGATTGTTTTTTCCTCTTTTTTTTTTAGTGAAACTGATCAAGGGATGAAAAACATACTTTTCAGATTCCTCCCCCTCACATGGAGATAAATTGTAACTCACCAGTCAAGCGTCACACATAAACACACCCTCCCACACACACACACACACACACACACACACACACACACACACACACACACACTGCCCTCTCTTCTTGCTGAAACAGACTGGCGCCATACAAGCTCAGAGGTGGAACGAATGCCAGGAAGCCAGTGTTTTCCTTCAAACAGGCCTGGGTGTATATACCGGGAGGGCCGTGAGGACTAGAACCGGCGCAGGGGGTGCCACATGGACACGGGCTTCCTCAGAGTGGCCAGCATCTGGTTCCAGTGGGTGATCCCCATCCCGCTGGCCTCTGGGCCGATGATCACGTGGCCCGTGTTGTCGCCCCGGCCGTCATCTGTGGTCTCCGCCACCGTCACCCTCAGGGAGAGCTCCTGCCAACAGCACACGGTCACACAATCTGCTGCCTGAGCATGACTGAGCATGTTCTTCACAGCACGCCTCTATGCACCAACATTTGTTTTATTACTGTTTTGGGTGCTTTAACCTCGTTGTGCTCACATTTCATTTGATCAGTGTTTGGCTCATTCTATAAAAAGCCTTAAGTTTGAGAGCCTGCACCTGATCTGTGCACATTTTATAACACTGGGTGATTTTAATGATCCCTAATGTTGTGAGAATTATGTTTACATGTTGTTTGAATGTCTGTCCTCCGCAATATTTCACAAGTAAGTAAGTAAACTTTATGTAAACCACCTTTCACATAAATACACATAACATTAGGAGAGAATGGGGTAATATCCGCATACACAAAATGCAAAAAATATTGTTTATTTATTTGTTTGTATATCTTACTTGTCATATATAGAATTCATTATTATTTATTAAAGTATTATAGCTATTATCTAAATGTATTTAAAAAAAAACCCTTTAAAAAAAGTGTGTCCATATGGCATAACTTTCCCAATATATGGATAAAAGTATCCGTTTGGTGATAAATGAATCTACAACGGTTGTAATTGTGTACTCGTCCTGTACTCGGGAACAGAGACACCATCCTTGTTTGCTGAGTGAAAGTTTTCTGCTTTTTAAAGGGTTTGGAACGAGAACTGGTCTCTTCACCTGTTCTGGGAACTTTTCCTCTGCTTGTTAATGCTGTCTCAACCTCTTTCTTCTTGTTCCTATAGTTTGAGCTTCACTGTGTACAATGATGATGATGTTTTTTGGGGTTTATTTTATCTATGCCTGAGCAAATGTAGCCCAAAGTTCTTAAACTGAACCTCTGAGTTAACTGGCTCCAAGATAACAGCCGTGATTTACCCCAGTACATTTTCCCCAAACACTTGTGAACGCATAATATCCAGAATTGATCAAAATTAAGATACAAGATTGAAATCTTTAGTCAGAATGATTTCAATTGTCATGAAAAAGCTGATTTTGCCTACTTGACTTTGAAGTTTCCCCCGACTGGATGGATTCCATGAAATTTGTGCAACATTTATTGACCCTAGATGATGATTCCTGAGGACTTTGGTCTTTCACCTTTTATGTTTTTGAGTCATGTATCAGGACAGCTATTGGACAGCTTGCACTGACATCTGGTACAGATATTTTTGTCATTAGGATCAATTCTACTTACTTTGGAAAACCTCTTATATTTTTCCTTAGTAATACTAGACCAAAATTTGACACTTTACGGGTCTTTGTGATGTCTTGGTGTTTACGACTAAACGCCTGCCCTTCATCATCATTTCCTCGTTCAGGACTAGTGTGGTCCTGTCTCTGAGCGTCACCTGCAGGACGATGGACGGCACCGAGAAGATCATGGCTTCGTTGAAGATGGGGTTAGTGTCGTCCCTCTTGGTGGAGGTCTTCTTCTTGCTGATCTTCCTGCCGTCTTGCAGGAGATACACTTTGACAAATGGATCTGTCAACGGAATTGAGAAAGACAAAGTGTTTCAGGATTGTAAAGCCCAAATTATACACAAACAGACCCCTGCACACATCGAATTCCCCATTACAGGCCCACGGTTCCCTCTGTGGAAGATCACGATGGTATTTCATCGCTAACTGGAAACATAAAAGGATGTTTAACGTGATCGTCATTCGTTTAACTCCCATCTGCGTTTCTGGATGAGTAAGAAAGACACGAAACAGAAAAATCGATCTCTCTGACCTGCAGTGGTCTTGTCGTTGGTCCACACAAGGTTCTTGCACTTGGCCACGACTACTGTGAGGCGTTCTGCTGTTGGCAGATAGCTGAGAGACAACAGGATCTCGCCGACAGCATCCACGGCCTGCAGGGTCACACCAGAGCACGGCGCACGGTGAGACAGCCTCATACAGTAAATATCCACCCACACCGTCACTGTGGCGTAATGAAAGTTTGGATGGATTATTGCTTACACATCTTTATATCAAAGAGAGCTGTCTTTAAAAAAAAAAAAGTGATCACAAAACATGAATTATAAAGCAGAAAAGACATGAATTGGTAATTGTATTATACTTGGAATAAGCCACAACATGGTAAATTTAATATGTCCAATTTTATCTAATTTGTCTAAAATGCCCAAATATTAAATGTTTATTTTGTCATGTAATGGTAAAAACAGTTCAAACTGAGTTTTCTCAGTGACAATGTAATTAATCACATTTTACTAACCTTTGAAAATTGCTGTCTAATTTCAATCTAAAACCGTAAACTGTGGGATGAGCACAACTGGATTCTCATGCTGATAGAGATGATATGAGAAAGATGACAGATTCTGTGATTTTCTGCTGCTCAATACGATTACATGTTCCGGATGTTTGTGTGTTCTTCAAAGAAACATTTACCCACCAAAGGTCTCACATGGTTTTAAGTAAATTAGAGTATTATATATAATATCTCACAAAAGAAGCAAAAGTTGTTGTTCAAACATGTACTTTGGAAAAATCCACAACTTTATCAGTGTTTTGCAAACATGTTGCTGGCTTAAAATTCATAATAAGTAATGACTCAATGATACTGAGCAGGGAGAACATTGAACATATCGTGTTTGTGCTGTTTAAAAATTAAGAATATGTCAAAAAAGACTGGAAACTTTACAAATTCTCTATTATTTTACACGCGCAGCGAATCATGGTTGTAGTTAAAAGTAGCTCCACCTCCAGCAGCCACAACAGAAAAATTCTGCTTTGTCTTCATCAGTTCAATTATTTTTTTTCAACTGTTTACAGTTTACTTTGCTTGTTTGTTAGTTCAACTCATGGACTTTCAGCAGGGAGAGTTAAATTTTAATAAAGCATCAATGTTATGGCGTCATGGTAACCATCTGGTCATGGTAACCTTGTACACTGAATTATTTGTATGATTAAAGGGTGGACAGAAGCTCAGTTCCCTGCATTTCCATACCTATTTTATTAGAAGAGAGGAAGAAGAAGAGGAGGAGACTACATTATTAACACGGTTTATTAGTCTGTTAGTGATCCTGAACCTTGGATTTTGGACATGACATGCAGTTTTGCTGAATGTCCAGCAGGGGTTGTCACACGCCATCACGGTTCCTCACACTTAGATGAGAGCATATCATGTTAGAAATATGGTGAAAGCACAACACTGGAGAACTTATACAAGCAGACTGCGTGCTGTGACACACTGCTGCATTGTGGCTCACCTTGTTAACATCTTGAAGGTAAAGCCAGGCGTTGAACGGCCTGATGGTCAGGTCCAGGTCTGACAGTTTGAGCTCTGCTACCCCGGCACTGATGTTTCTCTCGTCAGCATCGATGCCAAACGCAGCAAAACGCAGGCTGTACTCCTCCAGCGTGGACAGGTCCATGGGGATGGTGTAGTGCTCATCAAAAATCACTGTGAATGCGTTCGTCTGGACCTGTGAGAGGCAGAAAAAACTAACATTAAAGGAGTAAAATATAGTCCTTATCTCCTTGCGTACATGTGGATGGGGAGTCGGCTGAAGTTATAGCTGTCGAGTTAAAACTCTCTACACTTCTACAGCTAGTCAGCAAAGAGCATCGCAACATCTTCCAAAACAACTGAAGTGAGCTTTTTCATTTTCAATGATCTTCTTTTATCAATTTCAGAACTCATATATTCCAAAGACTTGGATTACTCCAAAGGAGCTGTATGGAGCCAGCCCCCATTTTTTTTAATGTTATAAGCACTGAGAAATCACATGTGCTTTTCAACTAGGACACACAGCTTTCCAACAATTTTTGGTTGAATTATTCCTTTGACCACAAATTAAAATTTTAACTTTTTGTCAAGTGACACATCATGATCATCTGAGCTGAGATGAGCCTGCTCCTCCTGAGCGGTGCAAAAAGAAAAACAGCAAAACTCTTCATTTTCAACGGATAAGCATCTATGAGCGAAATGGTTTCTGTCTTTCTGCATAATTTTACTTATACTCATTTATTTTCTAAAAGCCAGAATTTGTGTGGAGCCATGAGTCACATCAAACTGAATGTAACAAACTTGCATTCAACGGGCACTTTGTCGCCGTTTGTACGTTCAAAATCAATGCTAAACTGCATTTTGTCGTGTTGTTGACAAGAAAGTCTAATCGAAATTTACAATAAACCCCTGAGAAAGTTTTGTAATTTGACCAAAAGAATAAATGACAATAAACAATTTTACAATAGCAGTAACAGGAACTAGTTCAATCCCAAAAAGTAAGCAACAACAAAACCAAATGTGCTAAATGTATCAGAAGAACGTCTCGTGTAATGTGGACAACACGATAGAGTGACATTTGTGCGAGTTAGTTTTCTGATCCGTCAGCGTTTTTTTACTTTTTTTTAAATTACATTTTGCATTTCATAGGACACCTGCTTCCACCTCGACAAGGCCAGAACCAAACGAAAAGACAGAACAACATTAAAAAAGAGAGACAAGCTCATCTCGATTTAGATAAATCCAAATCAACATGTCAGAACCCAGACAGAGCCCCAACACATTTCTTCACCCTCAGTTATTATAAACCGAAATATCCGTATTATTCAGTTGTCCAACATAAGGGCACCGGTTATCATAAAAATTAACTAGTGAATCAATCATTATTACCAAATTAATATGATTAATATGTTACCATTATGTTGAACTGCAAGCTGCTACATATCTTTAACAGCTGTCTTCGAGAAAAAAAACCCAAGCAAAATCATTTGTAATGACTTTCAAGAAATACATCCTGTGTATTTCCTGTCAATCAGTGGATTCAGATTACAAGCCAACACTCAGTTTCTTCTTTTATCAACTGCAAAGGACAAAAAGACAGTTTGACAGCTTGTCATGCCAGCAGATCATACACACATACACATGTGCCCGAAAAGCAACCTCAGGTGATCGGCTGCTGAAGCAGGTGCTGAAACAAGGCATCATAAAGCAGTTCTAAGTTACCAGGCAACTAATAAATGTGCAGAGTGGGTTTAATAATAGCTCTGGTCTGCACACCAGTGCTCCAATGGTGAGATTTACAATGAGGAAGATTTATGCTGGAGAGAGTGTAGCTTTCATAAAGAAAATAAATAAATAAATCATTGAGGCAGAATGAGATGAAATATTCGCTGTGCAAGATCAGCAGGAGCAGCTCAGGATGAATCAATAACTCGCTGTACAATGAGAGGAATTCAGGGCAAAGGGTCTGAAGGGTCTGCATGGACGACCACGAGGCGCTCTCCGATTCCAGCAGCTGAATAGCATCATAATCCTGCACCCAACAGCAGACGTGCTGTGGAAGCATCAACATGACGGAGAACGGGAGGAGGGTGGCGCACGCATTATTAAAGGCAAAACAAGGGCAAAAAGCAAAAACAGCAAATAAGTGGAGATCAAAATGGAGAGGAGGTGGTCGAAAAGGGAGGGATGGATGGCAGAACAAGACGAGTAAAGCTGGAGAGAAGCAGACCATCAGGGTGAGTGGAGCTGATGTCAGCGTTTCCTTCCTGCTCTTCACCACCACACATTAAAGAAGGAGACACTGTAGTTATTCCCATCCCACACGGTGAGCCTGCAGGGAGTGAACCAAACCACGGCGGCGTGAGGCGCACAGGGGCTGGTGATTCACGGCCGGCACGCCGTCTCAGCGAGAGCTGGAGGCGGGTGGCAGGTGTAGCAGATGGAGGAGTGCAGCCCTGCTCTTTTTCCTGTCTGCCCACAGCAGGTTAGAGCTTGTTATGAAGAAAAAAAACAACAAACTCGACACATTTCTGCCTGGAAAGGACAAAAAAATAATTATTTAAAATTAAAATTATGAGACGACTGAGATGAAATTTGATTTAAACTGCAGCTTTTTTTTGTATGCTACAAAAAGTTTTAAAATATTTGGAAAAAATAAGAGAAACTATACATTAGAGAACAATTCCATACGAATAATTAACAGCTAAAATACACGTGCAGTGCACGCAAGACAAGAGAAAAATTCAATTCTAAAATGTCTTTAAAAGAGAATTTTCCAAAAACCAATGTGTGTCTATATGAGAAGATATTTTTTTATACTTTTTTTCATTTATGCCTCAATACATATTTAATGCATTGGCTTCCCTCATTCAAAATATATCAACAGTATAGACTGTATATTGTGATACATATCATAAAATAGTGCATTTCTTTGTAAAAGAAACAAGCAAACAAATGAAATCCTGGTCGTCGTGGGGGTGTCTGTACTTCAGCACATTGTCTCGCCGACTGATATTAGATACATTAGATATTTGTCCTATTACATAACATTGTCGTATAATCTGTACCCATCATCATCAACACTTATGTTGACTGAAAAAGGAACCACTCCTCCTTGTACAGATCCAATCATAAACAGTGCATAATGCCACAAACAACAACGACACTGTGGCCTAAACTGCAGGTTACAACTGGCCGCATATTTAAAACTGAAAATCCGTCACATATATATTACACGGACAGCGTTTTCGGGCAGTAGCAGTTACAAACACAGGATCTGCAGTTATCTTTAAAAACCTCTATTGGTGTGACAGATGAATCAATTTATAGTGGAATCTTTATCTTCAATAGCAGCTCTGGGGTTGGAAATGTCAGCCTGTCGTATCACAGTGTGCTACCTTGAGGTCTTAAGTGTTATCATGCACTCAGTCCTGTCCTTTTGAAAGTGATGTTTCTGTCGAATTCTGGGATGTGCATGACAGTAGAGAATTAGGAGCCTACTCCGGATCACTAACAATGATCAGAAACCCTACAGGGTACCGTTAAGTGATCAATTCCCTCAACTCCCCATAATTAATTATGATCTTTTAATCGCTTTACTATTTCGAGATACACAGCTGGTGCAACTCGATACAATTTTTGCCTTCCTAATTCATTCTGATACCTGGGTTTTGGGTATTGGCTAATACCAAGAACTGATCTGATACACGG
>KV751345.1:2447499-2498245 GCA_001698575.1 Mola mola
TCTACACACAAAAACAGCCACCAGTGCTGTCTACACACATTCCTCAGTACACAAACCCTTTAAGCGCAAAACAAACTCACACCTGCTTTGCCTCATTTTCTCTCAGTGGACCATTAAGTCTTACATTGTACGTCTGCAGTGAAACAATCACAGGATCCTGATCCCAAAAGGACATTTCTCTCTGGTGACAAGTGAAACTGCTGCAGTTTTCTGATATGAGCATAACTTAACCAAAGCAAAAGGAGTAAACTTCTGAAAGCCTTTTTGTAGTATCACATTCAACCCCCCCAGATGGATATCAAGGGAACTTTCTGCACAAAAGTAAACAGCACTGCTTGGTTCTGAGTTTTAGGTGCTCATCAAAACCACAAGTAAACCAATGTAGATAAAAATGTCGAGGTCCCGTGTATGTTTTACTTCCACTCGAGTCCCAGTTGGAAGATCCTGATCAATAACACAGATCTCATGTCAGCAGAAAGAATCGGTAGCGTGAGCGTCAATGCAGGATCTGCCGTCCTACTGGTCGGATACCAATGGCAGCAAGTCTCAGTGGTTGAGCTGATTATCACACGCAGAGTTTTACGTGAAACACAGTGGTTCAGTGGGAAGACGAGTGTGTTTCTGAGGCGGATGAGACCAGTTCCAAATGTCGGTTTCACTCCAGGCAAACTGTTACATTCTACACGCTGCCAAACAAATCATATCCAGCTCCCTAAATTCACAGGACCTTCACAGTCTCAGTCGTGTCCTCTCGAGCGCACAGACTGAATGTGCAAATGTCGTCCACAACGCAAAAGTGTTCACAAACAACTTGACAAGAACAACGAAACAGACAACGAATAAACATCCCAGTCTCCCGTCCACTGTAAGAAGTTCTTCACACGGAACTTTTCGCAAATTGCAGGATTTAACTGAAATGAATCAGTCTATGTGCCACAAAACTAATTGAAGGGAGGACAAGTAAAAGACTGCATAACGTCATTAAATGTTTACAACCTCCGATGGAAGTTAGTAAACAAAGAAAATCATTGCACATGCTCCTACGAGAACAGTCAGGGCTGTTTTGTCCCATTGATCTTCAAAGCATTCAAACCTGCAACACTGCAAAGAGAGCATCAGCATAGTGTTCATTACTTATGGCAAAGCCCTGTGCTGGAGTGTTAAAATGTGAATGTGACTCAACAACATTTCAGGGTTTCACTCTTGTTAATATTTTACTGATTTTTGAGTCTCGGTCGTGCAAACAATTGGAATAAAGCAATAATAAGTCTACTGTCTGAGGAAAATTTCCAACAACCTGGCAAACATCTCTGGTAAAACTTTGATCTTTGGCCTCAGTGGTAAAACATATTTCACTTTTGTATCAGTCTAGATTAAAAAAATATATATACTGTATATATCTCACCAGACTTGATTTTAAAAAGTTTGTTTGGACACTTGATTCCCTTCATTTCACTTTCTTTTTTGAAGAAACAATTTTGGCATTAAATACAAAAGTTAGAGTTCGGAGTTAAATCAACATTTCTGGCAGGCTTTCTCTCCAGAGTACTTTCTGTAGAATATTAATGGGTAACACCCAGAAATCACAAATTGATACCATTAAGGATGACTTAAATAATTCTTGAGATTTGCCATGCAAAGTGTATCTAATATATATTAATTCTGTCATCATGCAGAATTTGGTTAAAAAATACCTAAAAATATAAAATCCCCTCACACATTTTGTAGATCTGGTGGAGTGTTGTAAAGTAACAGATGAACTCGCCATATCGTTTCAACATTTCAGTCCGTCTTTGATGAGACTGAACAAGAGTGAGTGACAGTGGTGTTACTTGCTGGACTTTGCACCAAGCCTGACCACGAAGCCGAGTGTGTTTGGTGGGAACGCAGCCTCTCACACTGCACACTGATTTGTCCATAATGAAAGCAGACACTGCACAACCAGCTGGTAGGCTTTAGGTGAGCACTGTGGCTGCTGCTCCAACGACAAAGCTGACAATTAGATCACATCGCACATAAGCGCCTGCAGAGGGACCACACAGGGGAAGTGGGATCTGTTGCCATAGTAACAGCCGGGCAGAGGAACTCAGAGTGGCTGTGACGGAGTCAGGTGGAGGGCGTGTGCCTGATGTGTCTGAGTTTGGCTCTGGTTGTTGGGCTGAGGGTGTGGCTGCTGCAGGATGTGCACCACCCGGCTCAGTGTGTCTGTGCTGGCGAAAGCCAGATACTGGCAGCACAGCCAGTCCTCCAGGCTCACGCTGCAAGACGTGTCCAGTGAGCGCTCAGCAAACTTGATCATCATCAGTGTCCGCTTCAGGTCCAGCCAGTTCTGGAGGGTGGCCTCGCGATGGCCGACAGTGGACCCTGACAGTGGGCCCGTGTTGCTGCAGCCCAGCGCCTGGAACAGGTCCTCCCGAGGGCCCCAGAGCAGGCACTGCAGGCAGGCCCGGGCCTCGGACATGCGGATCCTTTCAGAGGGGTTGACTGTGAGCAGCAGCCTGGCCAGCTGCTGCAGACCCTGTGAATAGAGCGACCTGATGGGCAGCAGCGGCAGGTCCGACCACGTGTACTCTCGCTCCTTTAGCGCGGGCGACTCCTCGAAGGGGTTGGGCCGGTGCAACATCTCATAGATGAGAATTCCAGTCTGAAACTCGTCACACTTACGGTACTGAGTTGCTGTGACAATTTCGGGCGCCAGGCGGGATTGGTTGCGCAGCGTGCCGGGGTCGGCAGCCACGAGAGTGCTCTTCTGTTTGGCTTGGGAGAAGTTACTGATGATTAGGCGGGCGGGGCAGGTGGCACTGGCGGCGTCAGCAGCAGCAGTGCCGGCAGAGGTTCCACCGGAGCCGCTGCTGCTGTTGTTATTGGGCTCGAGAATGTCCAGGTTCCAAGGGTTACCAGGTTGGCAGTGGACCAGCAGCAGGTTTTCCAGTCGCAGGTCACAGTGGGTCACATGGTACGGTTTCATATGCTCCAGGCCGGAGCATAGCTGCAAGAGCAGGAGGCACACCTGACGCTCATAAAGCTCCGGGTTATGAGTGTGTCGGGCCACACCTTCTCGGACAAAGTCAGCCACCGTCTGAAAGGGCACCTCACGTGTGATGACCACCACTCGGCTCTTCAAGCGGCCAGTAGCGTGCATGTCACCTGCTGCGGGGCTCTCATCTAATTTACCATTTGGAGCTTTGGAGTCTGTTGTCTTGATTTCAGTCTTATCCTCTTTTTCCTTTAGCCCATTTGCATCTTCCTCCTCGTCTTCTTCTTCCTCCTCCTCCCCTTCAACTTCATCTTCTTCCTCTTCCCATGGCAGCAGGCGGGTGGGGACATCAGCCAGGAAGTGTCCGCAGTCTTGCTGGATGTTGAAGTGTACGGCTAGGCTCTGTCTCACTGCCAGGCTGTGGAAAAACTGCTGCTGGGTCTCCTTCACTTTGCTCCGACAGATCTGGAGAAGGTAAAGAAAACATCAATGTAACGAGAGCAAAGAAACATCTCCCAAAGAAACTATTTGCTTTTAATGTGTATCCAAAGCCTGAATTTTTTTTATTACTCTGTGCCAAACAACTGCATTGTTCTCCAAAAAATATGAAAAATTAACTGATGAGCCACACAGCTACACTTGTAGGTCATGCTTCTTTATTACTATGAACATGGGCAAAGTATTTCATTTTCAGTCGGTACAAACAGTCATTAGAGTAAAAATGTCTATTAATCCACGGCTTAAAATAGTCCCCATCATATGCTCTAGTGAGTTCTGTCTGAATAACATTTGCAAAAAGTGCCCAGTTGATTTAAGTAATTATTTAGCACTTAAAAATTAAAAAAAAAAATTCAAAGAAAATCTACATTTATATTTGATACCAGTTTAATAAATCTTATGTTGCGATGAATGGGCTCGTGACCAAGAGAGATGTGTATTTAGGTTTTTTTTGTGGGTTAAGAAGAAAAGAAAAGGCAGCAAAAAGCTGAAACAGATTCTACTTCGAAACGATCACATGCTGAACTATATTTTAGAGAATTATACAACAAATGCAGCCTTTTGCTATAATACTGTTTATGTTGGTTGACAGAGACCCTCCCTGTTGTGTCCTCTCTAACCACCACACGAGTTTGCGCTAAACACAGCAGATTTGGTCTGTTTGACGCTTAAGAGTACTGAGGAAAAGCCTTAGGGAAAAGGTGTATTTTGATATATTGTTACTTTATGCCCTCTTCTAAGATACTCCGCTCAAGTCAATGTTTTTCTGTCCAGAGAGAAAAAAAAAAAAAAAAAAAAAAAAGAAATCTTTCAAATGTTTAATACTAAGAGACTGATAACAATTTCAATAAAATAAAATCAACTCGGACCAGCAACAGAATTACTCCTTCAACTGCCATGAATCTTTCACTCATATTCCCTGAACAGGAACATTTCAGAGAAATGTCAAGCTTTAGAGGGCTCCACCAACTCACTTGTTGAACTCCCTGGAGAGTCAAGAATTCACACAGATACGCTCGAGGTTGTTCCTGAACAATTAGAGCTGCATTTAAAACGATGCTGCCTGTAAAATGTCACATGTAGGAGGATCAGTGAGTACTTACAGTGATAAGGATGGCAGAAGAGCCAAATTAAAACCGAGAGCTGTGGAAAATTTAATTGGGTGTATTTGTGCTCTGCTCCTGCATGCCTTGTTTATGTATGAGCGTCATAAAAAAAGACTCTCTCTTGAGCCTGCTGCTCATATGAAGGCGAAGCTTTGAAGTATTGTGGAGAGCAGAAATGTTCATATCCTGTGAATAATGCAGCCTTCATCCATATCTGCTTTGTATTTTACTTCTGAACTCTAGGGGCTATATATACATATATGTATGTGTGTATTGGTGTATTAACACTCCTCACAGCCAGGGCCACCAGTTAAGCACAAACACCCTCTTCAACCGGGGAGAGGGAAAAGGCTTTTTTTTTTTTTTTTTTAAACCAAAAAACAAAACACAGGGACTTAATAAATCTGCTGCAGGGACAATAAGCACTAGACTTCAGATTTATCTGAAAGTATTTCTGGGGGAATATGAAGCAGGAACTTGAAAAGAAAACACAACACTGATGAATTCAAACTAAAGATGCAGAAAAGTAAGCAGTCTGTTGAAACATTTGGCAAAAGCCCAAAGTGTAAATACTAATAGTGTTTTCAGTCTGAACTGAAATTTTAAAGTACTTTGACTGAAAAGCAGATACAAAGTCATTGAGTAGTTTAAATACTGCATTCAATTCAATGCAATGCATGGCATGTAGTAGTGCTTAGCA
Source organism: Mola mola (assembly GCA_001698575.1). NCBI lineage: Eukaryota > Metazoa > Chordata > Actinopteri > Tetraodontiformes > Molidae > Mola > Mola mola. Next base: position 2,452,781 of record KV751345.1, read on the forward strand.
TAAAAATCATTATGGGCTCAAGTTAGAGTCTCAAAACAAACTCAAGGGATACAATCGTATGGACAGATCTGATGCCAATCACCATTTCTTCCTCAGGTGACTAATCTGTTAAGTGAATTTTCGGCATTTTTCTTCAAAATTTAATATTTTAACTATTTCAACTGGTCATGAAAATAGTGAATTCATCTATTAAGTTAATCATCTATTAATCCATGTGGTTAAAAATGGTAAATATGGACTTACATAACATCTCTTGGGACTTCGAAGCTGGAGACAAAATTCTAACTGAATATTCTCTTTTGACCATACAGGCTAACATACAGTATACTGTGTATTAAAGTGCAACGCATCAACGGATATGTTTTCATTTGGCAGGACAAACTGATCTGTTAAAAGAACCAGACATCTCACCTTGATAGCATAGTTGACCAGAGGATCCTTGGCGTATGAAGCAGTATAGTATACAGCATCTCCCGCCTCACAGCAGGGTTTCCCAGTGGTCAGTCTGAAGTGAGACCAGCTGTCAGTGCCAAATCTCAAGAGATCTTTCTGACCGGCCATGAAACGGTCCTCACACTTTGTTGCCAGTTTCCGCAGCGTGTCTGTGTGGAGCCCCCGGATCCTCCCCACCACCTCATCCCAGCTGTCTAACCCCCTGTAAAGAGCAGGTCTCTGGGTTTTGGAGCCGCCTCCTCCAGTAGCCGCACCTCGACCTGTTGTTCGACCCCTTGCAGCCAAAGACTCCGTACTTGGGTAAACCCTCCTCTCTCTGTTAGTGGTGGCGCTATGTGCAACAGCTGCAGGCTGAGGAACCAGGGAGGACATGCTGTTAGATGGGCGGCCCTTGTTGGTAGCTGCGGCAGGTGACGGCCGCTCCAGGGAGTCCCCACTCTCATGGCCATGAGCACGATGAGGTTCTGAGCTGAGAGAGGAGCTCTGACTAGCAGTCTCCCAGGTGACGTCCAGGTCATACAGAGGGTTGGCCACACTCAGGTTGGTGCCCCCAGGTTTAGCCTCAGCTCGAGGTCTCAGGACTCCCTGAGCTGGCTCTTTGCCTGCCAGGCTGGGTTCGGTGCTGGAGCGAGGTACAGCCTTTTTGGGCAGAGGTGGTGGTGGTATGGCCTTCACGGCTGGCTCGTCAGGAGGGCCGTCCAGGTCGATAGAAGCCAAAGTATCGTTTGATGCTTTTACGTTTCGGGGGTGTTTCAGTGGGATCATGTTGGCTCTGGATTGACCTGTGGAAAAGAAAGATAAAAACATATGAGGTGCATGAATAACACCATGTGATCCTATAAAACTGAGTGGACACATTATCATGGGACATTTGGGCGTCAAAGTAAAGTCACAGGACAATGGGATGTTAGTACATTGCAAGTACAATATAAAGTACTAGTACTTTAACATTTCTGATTTGTGATATTTTATTTCTCCACTACATTTATATTTGATCAGTACTTCATTACGGATTGAGATGTTACATGATCTCCAAATGTGATCATCTTAAATATGACGTTGACACAAAAAGCTAGAGCTATGTCTGCCACCTATGGCAGGCTGGTGAGTTTATGGCAATACATGAAAGAAGAAAATAGCTCTGTTACTTTTATTCTTTCATCTTATATATTTTCACGGGGGCAGAAAATCACTCAGCGTAAAAATGTTTTTTCAAAGACACCATTTCAACTGCCAAGAGTCGTTCTAATGGGTTGATAAAAGGGATCTGTAAAGACAAAAAAAACATAAGAAAAAAAAATTAAAAACAGGAATCAAATAATCAAATGTGATTTTCAAAGTAAAAGTAGAATTCTTCACTGCTAAATAATAATAAAAACAACAACTGAATTACAATTTATTCCACAGTCTTTATCCCATCACCCCCAGAGCTTCTTGCTTCTCCCAAATGGTGTTTCCGATCCACACATTGGCTGTCTGCCTCTCATGAGGACGAGAGGCTAACGCGAGGTTTTGTGCTGTGGCACGTGAGGAAAGTGGTGGCCCTCAGGCAAACTCATGCCAGAGGGCAGGACAGCTGGGCACAAGTCATCCCTCCAACCACCCAGCTGCCTGACTCAATCTGCAGGTCTGGTCAGAGTGAAGCTTAAAGAGGCAGCATGGAGTGCACGTTTGTCAGTGACTCAAGTGACCTTATTTTTCTGAGACATGGTGGGAGGGAAATGGTGGATTGAGGGGTTGATTGGACTTCCTTAATTTCGACTGTAGTTGAAGACCAGAGGCAGATGAATCACGGACATATGTCTGATAAGATAAAAAGAAACAAAGGAGATGTGCTATGTGTACGATTTTAATTGACAATGTACAAAGTCATGGACTTGCGCAGCATTCAACACCAGGGAACACCCCAATTTCTTTGGCAGATAGAGACAAAAGGCTGCGGAGTCTTAAAGTAAAGTCATATTTTTGGTCTGAGGACTTATTCTTCCCCTCAGATAAAGGAATTTGCTTGAACACACCGTTTCTCCTCGCACAGTGCAAATGCTACTGACAGACTGCAAATTCTAATTACGATGTATGGGTATCTCCATGCGTGTGCCCTTTATGCTGCCATCAACTTAGGACAGCATAAGGAGCCTTAAGAAAGAGCAGTAAGGATAAAGTAAATGAGTCTCGGTAATCCTCTCTGGAACGGGTGTATTTAATGTGTTCCTACAGCAATCACCAGTAATCCATCCAGGAAAACAACCATCTCCTACATCAAGTCGAAGCAACGTTTCTGTGAATTAACTGAATTACATAAGACTGACTCAGTCTGTGATCGTCATTTGAAATCAAGAGCATGAGGGGTTTGACAGGGTGCATGACTGGTTTAAAAAAAACTAATTTGGCTTAAATAAAAATATCATCTTACAACTACAGAAGCCCTAATGGAATTAGCCTGCAGCTAATTATCTATAAATGTATATAGTGAAAATTAAAATAGACAGCAAAATAGCCATCTCCATTTCAACAGATGCTATGATGCTATCCTATGATGTCTCCAAATGTCTTTTCCTGTTAAAAATTGATAATAAAATTGCAATTTCCTGTTGTACAAAATATTACAAAATAAGATGCATAGCATTACTTTTATTTTCATATTTATTTTGTTTTTGATTTCTCAGAACTATTTAATCAAAAGGACTAAATTTTGATTTTTGATATTTAGCCCGTATTATTGTCTGAGATTGGCAGTTTTGTGACACTGAGACAGATGCAAGGCTAAAGTCAGACTAGAACATAAAACCATTACTTTAAGTTTTATTTGATTTGAAAGTGGGGCAAAGTTATTAAAATTAAAAATGACATTAAAATAAACTACATTTGACTTCTGTGTATCTCCAAGAGAAAAATCTGAAAAATCTGTCCAGGATTAAAAAGCTACTTGCATCTTCTTTTCCTGTTAAACACAAAACTTGATGAGTTATAAATAGCTGTTTTTATCTATAGCTGCTACTTCCTACTATCTTTTCAGTCCACATTTGGGTATATGCTGATTGTCCCATCATCATCAAAATTAAACAAGCAAAAACACACGAGAAGTTACAGAGGCAGCTGCAGCAAAAAAAAAAAAAAAAAAAAAAAAAAAAAATTTTAAAAATATGGAGGAAAGTCTTTACCATTCAGTCACTTACTCTTAGGCTGGGGATACACTAATAATACTGTATATATTACACATAACAAGAGTATTCAAAATGCCACATTAAGGCATTCCATTCAATTATACAGACCAGTATTCTCCAGCATTTGTTTGTAAGAATATAAAGGAACTTGTTGCCATCGCAGGGTGATCACTGTTAAGCCACTGTGCTGCAAAAAAACCATCAACTCTGCCACTGAGGAGGAGGTGCACAGAATAAAGAAGGACATAGAGGACGAATGAAATGAGAGCAGTGGAGTACTAAAAGTGCTAAAGGTGGTGAAAATGAAAGAGTTAAAAAGGTGAGCAGGAAATATCTGACAGCAGAAAGATAATCATGAAGATAAATGCTAAGAGATGGGGAAGAAAACAAGAAAGACAAGCCTACCTCAATTCCATGAATATGTTAGGGTTAAAATGGCAGAGAGGCAGAGTAAGAAGCTTTCCCGTGCCGTCATTGCTGAGAGTCTGTGCAGAGCTGCTGGCACCAACAGGCGGACTCAGTACTTACACCAATACTGAGACCTCTCTGAGTGAGACAGCCAGCACTCTGCCTCCTACTGCCTGGTGCTCTGATTAAACCATAAGTGTGTGCATGCTGTGTGTATATAGCCATGGAGAGAGAGAGAGAGACACTTGTTCTTGCTACATGAATGTGATTTTTAGCTAAAATGTGTGAGCAAAAGGTACCGACTCGAACCAAAAACAGACTACAGGGAGAGCCGAGGAAAATCAGTTCTATTTAATGCAGTAAAATCGACTGCACAAAAGTGGAATCTTCTTGCTAAAGGCCATGGTATTAAACTTGAAGGCCATACAAACTCTCACAAACAAAAATGGTTTGCTCTACTGTACAATGTCTAAAGGCAAAATCAGGCTGCATCATCCAGGGACATTTTAATACATTTACGATGATATTTGCATATCAATTCACAGAGCTGGTTTCCTTTCCGAGCTTCGTTAGAATACACAGACTCACATACACAGGATACACAATAAACATAATTACTGCAACAAGGACAAACACAAAGACCTTGTCTGCAATCCTCTTAATCCTTTAAAAAAAAAGGAGAACACATAACGTCTTAATGTATCATACAATCCAAGACGTAATTGAGCAAGTCAGCAGCACATTTAAAAAAAAAAAACACAACAAAAAAACCACACACTCCACCTTTCTATTTCTTTCTATTTCACATAGCACTTGATCATAGTGAAATACTTTCCCACACACAGACAGCCTCCTGTTTGAAGAGTCCTGCTACTATGTTTGACAGCTGTGCCTACAGTTACTCACTCTCATCTGTCATCACTGCAAACGTGTGCTCTTGACGAGCTGATCGCTAACAGAATGTTGGTGTCCAACCGGACTAGTCACGAACAGGCTGAAAAATGGCGGCTGTAGAAGAGGAGCTTCATTATAATGGAGTTAGAAGATTGTATTGTCGCATTCTGGTCAAGTATTATAGTGCAGAGTGGGGAAATGTGGGCCCTTTTTCATTTTAAATAGATACATTCTCTGCTGAGACAAAACCCTTAGAGAATAAGCCATTAAATTTGTTTTTCAAGATTTTGATTCCTTGTTTTCAAAAGAAATATAGATGTATACAGCTAAGCATATCTGTCTCACACAATATCCAAAACAGTCATTTTCACTTTCATCCCTTTTCATCCCTTCCTCAATGTGTACAAAAGAGAAAATAGGAGAATAAAATAGAAGAATAAGTGTGGGTCTTTTGGAAATAGTAGACACCCCTGCAAATAATTTATAGATATATATAGACAGTGCTTATGTTTAATGATGTATGATTAATATTTTCATGTCATCAAATAAAATGAAAATATTATGTCCGTTTGTTTCTCTTCCCTGAATTATAGTTTTTTGTGTTCTCACTCCTCTGACTCCACTCACTGTTTCCAGTAATGCTGGAAAACTCAGGTTATTCAACATGTATATTTTCTTCCTACAAGAATAAAATTGCTAAAAGAGATTCATGTACTACAAACAGGGATTTTTCACGCCTTTTCAAACTGAACTTCAATATTGCAGATGTCAGACTAAAGTATTAGGAATTTAGAGAGCAATTGGTCTCAGACGTAAGAATAAAGCTTAAATGACATTAATAGTAAACTAATACAGAACTGTGGTCCATCATGCAGTATACTGCATGTCCTTAAGGTTGTTACAGTAGTGTTGCTTTACTATTAGATAATCAATCATAACATAAACAACACAAGCGTGTTTTTTTCAGGAATACAAACAGTGGGAATCAAAGGCAATAAAAAGAAGGGTAAGTTATCTAACTGATCCATTCTCTGTACATTTCTACATATCCATTAAATGTACTAACGCAAATGGCCCTAAGGGGAGTTGGTCCAAGCCCAACACTGACAGAAACATCTCCGCAAACATTTGGAGACACAGATTTGAAATATTCTGGCAATATTTATCCACTGACTCCAGTAGTCCTTATAGCAATGGTGAACACAACCTCCACACAGAGATATATGATCTTCCCCTTTTAATCCTCAATAACACAATTACCAACAAGTACACTTATTGGCAGTTAAAAATGTTGTGGTGAGGTGATTAGCAGTCCTAAGCGGAAGAAATGGGCTCATTTGGACAATAAAAGTTTTTAAGTCCATGTTTAAAGCACAAACACATGAGAAAACAACATGTGTCGCCCTTACCCAGGTTGCTGTATGTGGCACTGCACTGGCTGGAGGCGGTGGAGTGGGAGTGATGGGACTGACTGCCATCCTCCTCTGGCTCTCCAAGGCTGGCGCTGCCTTCGCTGGCTGGGGCTGCAGTGGCAACCTGGTTGGCATGGCCCTCCTCTCCCTCCCCACGCACCAGCCCCAGATTCACATTGGCAGACAGGGAGGCGGCACCAGGCAACTCCCGATCAGTGGTGTTACTGGCATTGACTGGTACCTGGCTGCAGATGAGACAGAAAGGCATGCCTTGTTTAGTTTTAAAAACGCGGAACACTAGCTCCAAACAGTCTCATTCAATTTGTTATTTTTCTTTTGTTTGTGATGTATGATAATATTTTCCCACTGCTTCTCTTGGTATCCTTGTGATACAGTTAAGATTTAATTCCGTATGAAGATATCTGCAAAACAAGTCAGAACAGGACGATAATTCCAGTTTCATTCGTGGAGACAGTACTGTTTGTAGATAATGAACAAGTTGCCGATAAGCACTTCAATCCGTCAGTCTTGATTTTGTCTATGACAGACAACTATATCTGATATTACAGAATATTAGTAAACCAAATGATCTTTTTGATCTGGTCTGCACAGCTTCATCATCTCCCTTTTTTCCTTTCCAAGGGATGAACTGGGGTCTGCACAGTTGTATGGTGGGGTTTCTGAAGCCTGATTAGTTTCATATAGTTTCATCTACACATACTGTATGTTGCCTGAGGAAAAACAGAAAACAAAAAGGTGCCTCAGGTCAGAATGATGTGTGATAGTATGTTTTGAAGATCCCTGTGTGGCCGGAGATGGCCACTGGAGGAGTTGTCACGAATAAAATTAAATTTGTTAAGATAGATTGATCAAACTGTAATTAAAGGGACTAGATTTAAATGTGATTATTAGCAGTTTTTTTTTTTTTGTCTGTATTCCCCCTGTCTGTGACAAACATATTTTAAGTGCAGTGGTGGAAGAAAAATATGAAACCATTACAGACTGTGGCGTTGTGATGATCCCATGATGCCTCATTTTGGCTATTTTGTCTTTTGCAATCTGCTGTTAAGTATGACTTGCAGCAGAGGAATACATAATGATTCCTATTACAACAGGATGCCATATACTTCATCATGTGGAAATCTGGGTCATATTTTGCAGTTACTCAGGCTTCACTGAAGAGTTGATGTTGGGCAGTGACTCCAATCAAATTGTGAAAGCCCTGGGGGTGTTATGAAGAGACTTGTCATATACTGTAGCTCACTGCCACAGATGCCAAGTTATACAGGCTACCTGCCACAGATGTGTCTTCATGAGGAAGGCACAGGGCAACAATTGCCCAGGGGGCCTGTGTGCCCCGTCATACTGTTGTGGCATAAAAACAAAAATCTGAAATGTCCAAAGTGGTTGAAAACTGGTTTAAGGATATTATGCAAAGGTTTTGACTGCAAGTAGCTTTATGGACCATTTTTCCCTGTTTTTGTTTGTATTGTAGAGGCATTTAAATAATGACTAAGTTTAAGTTTGATTTTTAATGTCAGACACTGCAAAAGAAGTGACTCAATTTGTTATTGACAAGTCTAATTGTCATGTCAATTTTATTTAGGCAATGCCAATTCAAAATTAAATATTTCTTTCATTCACAGAGAACAAGCCTAACTGCATTTAGCAAACAACTTGTATATGATAACCGGCTGACTCATAGGGTCTGACTAGTCTGAGTAGTTAGATTAAAATGAAAACAATAAAAGAGCTGAAAATGAACACTGTGCTTTGCTTTTAATTAAAGTTAATAATAACATTGCCACTTTTCACAGTTACATGCTGTTTTAAACTGAAAAAAAAAGCTGTTTTTTTCACTGAGAGCCCCCTGGGATTAGGTAACTTTTCACAGTTACATGCTGTTTTAAACTGAAAAAAAAGCTGTTTTTTTCACTGAGAGCCCCCTGGGATTAGTTTGCCCAGATGAATGATTATGGTAACCAGGATACACAGAGGGACAGTATTAATGCTCTCTGATCAGATAACAGTTCAGCCGCAGCCTTTCTATGTAACCTGCCGGAGACATCAGTGCTTCAGTCATCCTGGGTACTGATCACTCAAGTTATGTGAAATTCTAATCTACTTTAGATTTCAACCCCCATTGTAATACAGAAAATATTAGCTACCAAACACTTATAGAAGCAGCTTCCCCGTCACTTGCTGTAAATTCGATGTGATGTGTTGCCATATTTTTCACTATATTATTCACTATATCACCACATTTTTTTTGTCTCTTCAATAGCTTTCCTGTCTTTCTACAGAAAAATCAAAAAAATATTCAAAAGAAGGTCAAAATAAATCGTAAAAAGGTTAGAGAAAGTTCACAGAGCTGGTTTCATAGTCAAAGGTGTTATTGTCAGGTGGGGCAGGTTGGCAGTAATGTTTGTGTTGTCCAGAATCATATGGGTCATTTCTGTGTACGCATGTTGCTAATATGACTAAAGATTTATATAATCAAGGGAAAAAGCTCTTGAAATGATAGAGTTCATAGAGGGTTTTGTTGATTTCAATCATCTATTTCATTAGTACAAAGAGACGAATTCATTAACACAATCACTAAGAAGATGGGCAGTTATTTAGGAGTTATATAAAGAGACCACTGAATAATTGTTTTTAACACTTGTCTGTGGTGATGTAGAAAATCATCCCTGGTTCCTAGTAGGAGCGAGTAATCAAAATAACAAAAGTTTCTAAACTCATTTGAGCATATATATTTTTTAAGTTGCATATATAAAGTATTTTTTAACTTAACTTACATTGACATAGCTACAGCTAAATAATGAATCAACCTGCGGTGCACTTTCTTTTACGCTGACATTTTGATGACAAGGATTTTGTGTGAAAGCAGTGATACTTTCTATAAGAAATATGAGTATTATTGCAATATATTTGCTGTGACATGACAGAAAACACCCAGCTGTTAATGCGTCTGTTTCGACCCTAGGGCAACGTGTCTGAGGAAAGCATCAAATCTGATATCTTTATGATCTCTCTCTGTAGACCATAAGCCATCTATGTCTCTTTAAAGAGAGTTGATCAATAGTTTTTCAGTTGCCACAGCCCATTACATTGAAATTTGGCAGCAGTAGATGGTTGTCATAAGTGGTCATAACTTTATATAAGGCCCATCAGAGTGTAGTGGGCCAACCAAAACACAAGGAGTAAGTTAACTATGACTGTATGGTGCCATATAGTCTGGGTATGATTACAAATGAAATAGAATATAGCATGTTATAATCAAATGCACAAAATGTAGCCCAACAGTTCTGCTAGTGGACTGAATTGTACATGGGACCCAAGCAGTTTCCTCTATTTTTCTTCCCTCTTTTGTACATAAACAGATGTTGTTGCTGGGTTGTGGCTTTAACTAACCTTACACAAGGATATAACTAACATAAATCCTACTGAAAACCAAAACCTGAAAACTAAGGCATTACAGGAAAATCGGATCCAAAACTACACCAAAGAGCACTAAAAAGGAAATCTCCAACATCCAGTATGGATACCTGACACAATAAATACCTTTAATGGTGCTACACAATTCAATGTCAGGACCTGACTTGTTCAGACAGCATGAAGCTGCTCTAGTGCATTTCACAGTTACGCAGATCTGCTGTGAGAAGTGAACTATCACTCATCTGAAACACAAATAAGATTATCCCAACACCTCTCCTGTGTATTAACATCATCATAGATTTGACTTCAACTTGCCTACATGATGATTTAGATATTTATTCACAGAAGTGAATGAAGGAAAAGGATTTTAGTTCTTACCCACTGTACTGGCTCACACAGCTTCCCATCTGGAAACTTTGAACACAAGGCAGAGCTAAATTTACATTCTATGTTGAGCAATTGCAGACTTTCCAGATCAAACAACGTTTCCCTGCATGTTCTTTCCTCGTCGTCTTCCGTTAGTCCCTCCTTGAATGTTCATACCTGTCTCAGGTAATGTGTGTTTGCCAGCGCTGTAGAGCACGCCCATGTTAGCCAATAAAACTGTATCCAGTCAAAAAAAAAAAACCCAACCCTACAGGGTTAACCTCTTATCCGCCAATTAAAATATAAGGTTTGTAAAATGACCAGGTGACCAGTTCCTGACATGTGTGCTGATCTGTTCCCACAAGGACAGTTCAGAAACCCCTTTTCACTTCCAGCAGAAAAATTTCAACCAATTGTATTATATTTCAAATCGAGACTGTAAATATTACCAATTTTCAGCAATAGTAGCTAGTAGAAGTAAGACTTGAAAAATGTGTTACGATAGCACAACCACAAGATTAAGATAAATAATAGCAAATATGTTTTTCAGAAAGACTAAAATTGCAATACTTACAGATATCCTGATTTTAAAGGAAAATAAAGGAACAAAAGGGACTTTACTTTTTACTTTAATCTTTAACTCTCTCACTGTAATCTGCATTAGTAAAGCACTGCAAGGTATCTATTTACATTCCTTAAGAAAATTCTTTCTGCAGACTTGCATTTTTATGCATACCACCGAAGGACGTTTAGGTGTAAGGGAGATGATTAACTGGTTTCTGTTTTTGGGTCAAGTCATAAACATGTGTCAATAAAACCTGAGATAAGTATCAAAAAGACAGTGAAATAACGCTGACTAACCGACAACACTCCATGTGAATTAAGTAGTTACTAATTGACAAGTACACAGAGATAGCTGTACACATCAGAGTCACAAAAGAATGTTTGTAGACAGGTGGAATGAAAACTAGGTAGAGCAGGCCAAAGGTGAAATGCTTAGAAGTATTTTAGTGTGACACAATGAATCTGGTCTGTTTAAAAGTAGGACTCCAGACTTATGTTTTTGGCTATAGAGTACTTGTTTTAAGCATCATGCAAGAGGCAGGAACTTGTGGAACAAAGAAAAAGAGACTAGAATTGAAGATTGAGGAGAAACCTAAAAGCAGCAAAAGCTAAAAAAAGTGACGGAATGAGGCCAAGCCCATGACAGAATGGGAAAGAAAAATAATCAAGAATTCAGTGTTATGGACTCAAAGGGGAAAATGTGGAAGGAAGACAGAAAAGGAGCAAAAATTACAGGAAAAACAGAAAAGAGTGATGGAAAGCAAAGAGCCTTGGAAACAATCCAGAAGGTAGGAACAATATGAGGAAGGGACGATACAAAGAAAGGAGAGGAATCCAAGAGGGACAGTGAAAAGTGGAAAATAAAATGCGCCAGATCAAGAGAAGAAGTTTTGCCTAGTGTATGCCTAATGTGTGTAGGTTCGGCTTTGTAAACAATTTAATAGTGGAAATCATATGGGTGGCTGTGAGATGACTTTTCTCAAGCTAATTAAAATGATTAAAAACAATGTCCCAAAGCAGCATTTTCTAACTGTGGAAGCTTTCATATAACAAAAGAACTTTTTCTTTTGTTTGCTGCCTGTTATACAACATTTACCAGTTAGTCAGTTTACACACACTGAAAATACACTGTATGCTAAATGCTACTTCACATTGTAGGAACTTATTAATGCAAATGTAATACTGTACTGAACTGCCGGGTATGTCAGGGTGTGTCAGAAGATTCATTATTAAATCATCTTTTTAAAACTTGAGGTAGGATTTGGGTTGAATTTTCTAGAATAAAATAGAAAGGTTAATAATTGAAAAAAAATAAATAAATCTACCCACTGTAGCTTAACCCATTCTAGATTAAATCAGAAGTTAAAATATCTTTTAATGTTATCAAAAACAACAGGACTGTAAATAGGTGCTTAAGCAATGATATCGAAGTAAATAACACAATGTGAAAATGGTTAGCGCTTTCAGTACAAAGGTTCCCTACTGAATTAGTTTTTGACTGGCTACTGTACCATTTTACTGACTAACATCTTTTAGAATCTCTAAGAAAAAACCTTTTAGGGTATACGTCTGAGTTAAAGCACCTCTGCTACTAAAGTTAAAAGTAGCTGGGTATAGAGACATCATGTCAATTAAGTGTGAGTATTTACTAACTTATTAACTGCTGACAAAATGAAACTATTTTTTTGATAAATTTTTCACCTCACCTACATTGTACAGCCTTTACTGCGCACTGCACCGTGATGTGAAGTATGTATCATCCAAGAGAAGCATGTGCCATCTTACATTAATTAATTATAAGTTACCTCTCTTAAAAGTGTGTTTAATTATTTTCAGGGGGCAGGACTTCAATGGCTGCATCCTTTCGATGGAGTACAATTCTCCAGGTCTAAAAGGTCGTCCATGTGCATGGGCACACCTAGCAAGACTAAAACTAATGGTGAATTAATAATTTTGCTGGTTATTGTCATGATTAATTTATAAATTTTCAAGTTTTTTCAAGTCCAAAGTGTCTTCAAATTACTTCTTTCTAGTTTTAAATGATATCCTTACTATCACCTTCTACTGTTACAGACTTTACCCTGGCAACTATTTGTAATATGTCCCAGTACAGTGAATAAAACTTGAAACAAATACCTGAATTCCTTGCTGATAAGATCACATCCAGCGCTAAGTGAGGGTGTTGTTCGTCCAGGACTCAAAGGTTTGGATTCTTTGTTCTCATTAGGTGCCAGTAGCTCATTTTCTCTAGAGTCTTCTACTCTGAGTTCTCCTTCATTGCCTAGAGTGTTGCCACTTTCTGGTTTGTAAGTAAATATTATGGTTGATTTCTGCGTGGGATCTTCCGGTTTGGCCTCAGTAAACCAGTGATGTTGTTGGACTGGTGGTGGTGGAAGCATGTGAATGACTGTTCCATCAAGCCCAACCAGCTTGCCTTTCTCTTTTTCTTTCTCCACTTTCTCTTTCTGCTCATCCTCATCTTTCCGCCGACGAAAAAAGCTCTTAAAGGAGATCCAGCGTTTGGGTTTGGAGCTATCTGTTGAAATACGTCTCCCATCACCAATTGGACTTACTTCACCCTCACTGGGTCGCACAGAACCAGAGGCAGAACTCTTTGTCCAGTTTCCAAAATGTCGCTGAAGGATGTTAGCGGCGTGATAAGGGGAAGATGTGGATCTAGGTGGGGGGAAAGGGGCATTAGGCTCTGATCTTGGGCTAGAGAGTGGGACGGCAGCTGAGGCACTCTGAGATTTAGACAATACTTTTGAGGGTGTGTCCTTCTTGGGCTTTGAAAGATAGCCATCAGTTGGGGAAAAGAGAGATTTGGGTTGGGTGAGGGTCTCCTTATTGGCATCAGGAGGGAGGGCATATAACTCATCAGAATTGAGGGTTTTGGCTTTATCTAAAGGTGACTCTGGCGGAGATTGGGGAGGGTGGATGGAGGCCACAATCTGTAAAAGCACAGCACCTGCTTCCTCCTTATGGCTAACTGCTGTCTCAGATGACAAAACTGTACTATCATCTTTACTGCAAGTAGCTTCTCCACTCATCTTGCCAGCGCGTGAAACAACATTGGTAGTGGGGCTGGTTTTAGGTAGGTTTGCAGTGATGGCAAGAAAGGCAGAGGAATTTGTTGATTTAGAGGGAGAGAGGGCCCCAGTGGGGCTCATCACAGTGCTAGAGTCTGCAGTGGTTCTAGGTTGCACATTTGGTGCTTTTGACAATGATTCAGGTTTTGTCTCTTCAAAAGAGGCTCTCTCTGATGTGCCTTTACCAGAGACAGTTTTCTCTGTAGAGGAGGACTGGACACTCTCAGAGGACCCAATCTCCTCATATGTATGACTAGCTACTCTACTACCTACCCCTTTTGGCTGTTGCAGTTCCCCACTGAGCCCCAAGAAGCTCTTGTACACAGCAAGGTTGTCATATGCACTTGGATTGATAACAATAGGTACCTTAACAGCATTCTTGGAGCTGCGAGCATAAGCTGGCTCATCTCGAATAATAATGGGAAAAGGAGGCATGCCTGCATTATTGAAGCTGTTAAACTTAATTTCCGATAAATTGGGGGATTTCACAGGTACAGTTTGCGAGGAAGACAAACCAGCGATTGGTGATGTGGGAGCTGACTTGTGACTGCAGTTTTGAACAGGGAATGAGGGGCCAGGATTACTTCCAAGTCCTAGATCCACTTTAGGTATTTTTTCGCGAGGACTTGTATTTGATGTCCATACTTCTTGGTAGCGTATGCTCCCCGATTTCTTTCGAGAGGTACCTGACAGAGCTAAAGATGTGGGTGATGTTGGCATTACAGGAGATGAAGACACAGGAGAAGTTGGAGACAGGGGATGTCCTAGGGGAGTGTTAGAGAACGATGTAGGGCTCAAAGGCACGGACAAGTTTTTTGATTTTGGAATAGAGTCTGATATCTGATCATCTTTGGTGGCCATGGATGCAGACACATCCACTACAGTGTAAGGCTTACATATGAGAGATTTTTCCAAATTCACTACACGGTATGGTTTAGCTTGCTCCTCTGTGGGACTAAAACTGATGGTTACTGGTTGACCTGGAAGGGCCTGGGGCATTGGCATACCCTCTCTTCCTTCCTGATCTTCTAATCTTATGGCCAAGACAGCCTTGTGTGTTTCATTTCCCCTGAGTGGACTTAGTGCTTTGTGGACAGGCTCCATTTTTGGAGAAGTGCGGGGAACAGGTGCCATAGAAGATGTGGGAGATTGCAAGCAATTTCTTGGAGCATAGGGGGCACTGCTCCCACTACTGGAAGTTGTTCGAGAATCCTCTGGTAGTGATGATTCTGGAGAAGTCACTGACTCTGAATTTGACAGGAAACCACTGCCTTGCATGTCACGGGGCCCATAAGGAAGTAGAGCTCCATTGGAGTCCATGGAAGGGTATCCATTCAAGATTTCATCATAGCTATCATCATAGTCCACTGCACATATCCGCTGCAGTGAGCGATTACGAAGTGGAACGGTATTCCACTTTTTACCTGCAGCAAAGGGCACCGGAGACAATGTAGCAGCACGGAAATTTGCAAATCGTGGTTGCCCTCGCATGCGTATTTCCATAGCTAGTAGCTCTTCATCACTTTCATCCCAACTTTCATGTTCATCTTCATCCCTTTCAGTCTCTTCATCATCATATTCTTCGTCCTCATCCGCTTCACCTTCACTGGAAAACTCTGGGTAGCAAAACCGACCACCCTCCGTGCTGATGATCTCATTGCTATCACTAAGTGATACCCGTTTTTGAGCAGTGCCACCAATACAACTACTGCTGCTTCCCATTGCCAGACAGCTTGAGGCTGGAAGGCCTCTTTCCAAAGACCGTCGGTAGGAACAACTGATTCGGCCCCAGAACAAATCCTTTGAACCAGATAGGGGCGTGGGACTAAGGCCAGGGCTTAATCCAGCAATCTCTTTTAGGACATCTGTCAATCCACTGTTGTTATTTCCGCTAGGAGTTCTTGGGCTAAATTGCCCATACCCCTCAATCTCTTCACTGTCATCCTCTCCTTCATTGTTGTTGCTGGACAAACCAGGTCTCCTATGGTTCAGTCCATTCCTATTCCAGACTGCAAAAGTTGATGTTTTGCCCTGTTCTATCACGTTTGATGAGCGCTGCAGGTTGTCATCGGAATCCAATGCTGCAGTGGAGCAGGGCAGCATCATCGTGGGCTTAACAGCAATGGTTGGCTTCTTAGCCACTGGTGGGCGGAAGTGTCCTGAGCGTGCACTGCCAGCCCTTTGGGAGCTGTTGGTAAGGTTAGAGTTGGCTCTGGTTGCAGCAGGAGGGTGATTCTGTTGCTGAGTTGTTGGAGGCCCCTGCTGACAAGGAAGCTTCCTTCCAACACTCTGAGCCAGACAGTGCAGACTCTTAGGTTTAAAACAGTTCTTGCACTCGCCTGGTTTCCAAACATGCTCAGTGAAGGTGCTGCAGGCAGACATATCTGCAGGTCCAGTTAGGCAGACTGCTTGGTCAGTGAACAGGAAACTCCTCCATGAAGCCACAGGTTTGGGTCCTTAATATAGTACCACAATGATAAGCACTATTTAGGCCTCAAATGTTGTAGATACTAGACCTAGAAAATAAAACAAAGAGACAAATTTAGAAATTAAATACATTTAAAAATATTTATTTATTCACACTTTAATTGAATACATCTCTTCAAATTTATTGCCTATATGGCAGAAACATGAAAACGTAAAAATAAGCTGTGTATAAAAAGATTGAATTAAAAGGTAGTGTTACATTGTCTCCATTAGGGGGCATACTTTCTCTATCTAGCAGCCAATCTACCCAAAGGGGTAATCATTTGTCTCCTCCTAAATCTCAAATGGTCATGTAAAACTCAAAGATTATACGGGCAGAAATGAAGAGAATTAAGACAGCGTTTGAATTTCTATTCCATGAAGTTGCTGTTGTTAGCCATTTCAGCCAGGATTAGATGAGATAAATGTACTGATATTGTCATGAAATAAAAACTTCAATGTCCTAAATCCTATGAACTAGATTGGTTAAATGGAGAGAGGAAATCAAATGTGCTTAACCTGATTTCACATGCACTGACATCTGACAAATAGAATGGAGATTTTCAGGCTCATACTTAATATCAAGTCTGAAAATAGCAGGAAAGCATTACTTCTGGTAGTTTTGACTTTGTATTTCAGCAAACCAGCCATGAAATATCACAACTGTTTGATTACATCTATACAGGATAAACAGTGTAGGACAAGTAGGTTTTTTCTTTACACTGCAGGATAATACAACAAGAAAATAATCCTAAACACATTCCATTAGTTAAATCATAGCAAATAGACTCACAGCGGCAAGAATATCTACACCAGTTACACTGGATGTGAACGTAAACAATCTGACATTAACAATGGTAGAGTCATTTTTAAAAATTTAACTCAAAAGTACATGAGTACACTGTCAAACAACAAATCAATAATCTCTATTGTAAATGGAAAAAAATATTTTTTTGTTTCTTAATATACAAGAATCAACCAATAAATAAATTAAAAAAAAAACCTTTAGCTGTTGTAGGATAGAAAAACTGACATTTTCAAAAAATTAGAACCAAACATGGTTTCAGGTTATTGGGTCTTTGGCCTGCCAAGTCACATTTTGCTGCATTTGGAAACCACATCTTTTTTTTGCAAAAAGTGCAAAAGCACTTTTATTTCAAAATCTTAATCTATCGCACAGAGATCGGCATCATTTGGATAATATATAAATAATGCAGTTATTATGCAGTTAATAATCTCAAATTCCTAGATAGTTCATTTTAGATTTACGTAACACATATCTAAAAATACAGCAAATTATCTGCACAATGCCTTTGAGATAATTAGTTTGAACTGAATTGAGAAATTCACTAAGTACAGTCCATATGAAATGACATATGGAAAACATTTATTTCTTATCAGACTTTAAATTAAATATCAGTACCTAATTATATTTTATCATTTTTCTCTTTCAATTTAGAACTTTTGAACAAATTTTCAATTAAACAGATGCCATTACTGTAAGAAAAGAGAAAATCTAAAAGAGTATAAAACACAAAATGGTAAGAAACAAATCATATTTTTCAATGTCAGCAATGGTTCTTGTCAGACTTTGTAACAAACGTAGCCTTTCTTTGTGTACAAATGTATTGTTTTGTCTTTCCTGGTCAGAGTCATTCTCATGTTCAGAATTAACCTGCTCACTCTTCTATGTGTTTGCAAGTAAATTTGCACAATCTCTTCATGCATATTTACTTGCTGCATTAATTCTGAGCGAAAAAAAGGCGAAACATTTCCGAAGATCGTGAATTGTGTCATAATTAAATTACTGATCGGGTATAATGAAATAATGGATGCTTTTCGATCATTACATGATACATACTGTCCGAATGTACAGCTCTAACCAGAGGCAACACTATATATGTAATGATTCTGTCCGTTTATCAGTGAACCAAATCTGTATTACAACAAATAAATCTAGAGCTGTGACTCATTGAAGGGTGAGAGAATCAGTTTTCTCATCCAACAAGGTCACTGGTATCAGGTCCTGTGTGGAGGGATGGACAATACCCAGTACCTGCCCAGGGCCCAACACAATGAAGCAGGAACTCTTGAATCAAACTTTGCTGACCAAGCTGTGAAAGGTGGGGGAGGATTTATCCTGCTACGCCACACAGGCTGCATCCTCACAGGAAACAATTACTGTAAAGCATTATTCAAGTCTGCTGATGACACATAAATGCTGTATAAACATCAAAATATCATGGATAACAAAAAGTACAGCCTGTGATGAATTAATTGACAAGTCTCATATGTCTTTCTCCAAATTATATATGGAAGAAAATTAGTTTTTTTTTTTTTCTTGACTGATATTTGAACATCTTAACAATCAAATGATCGATTCATAAGATACAAGATCAACTTTTTCAAATTTTTTTATTTTGAAAATAATTCAATCAGAACATTAGCTGTGGTATGAAAAGCAGCTCCCAGGCTGCATTCCAATATCTTTGTGTTTCTAATTATGCTTCCAATAATCAAGAAGTTAACTATCTAATATCCAATATATGTAACATACACTTTTGCAACAACAGAAACCACCAGTTGTGGATGTGACAGCAAAATTCATAATTTCCTCAGTCCAGATTAAAGTGGGAGCTGATATGACACTGCCTACTCCAGCCAGTAAAATGTACTTTTAGTTTAGTTTTCTCATTAAGCCAAGGGCAGAAAGTAGTGGCATGTTGTTATTAACAAGACCCTACAATGTTTAATCCGGAATGACAGTTATGCCTTGGGGACACCAACAATACCATCTGCCAAACGATACTTTCCTAAACCATGGAGTCTGACATTTTTAGTTCACACAGCTCACAGAGCGTGGCAAATCATTAAAATATTATAACTCTAGATACCATATCAGCAAGGGGGGGGGGGGGTTCTGAAGCAAGCACTGCCTTTTGCTTATATAATATTCTTTGTTATTTTTGTTAGACCATGAAAATGATTCTGTGAATATATTCACAGCAATTTCAGTGTTCTTACTCATGGCCATCTGCCAAGTAATGGAGTGATAGTTCTGTTACTCTGATTATGTAACAAATATTACACAACAAAGCAATATGAAAAATTACAATACAGCAAATTGCAGCCACACAAACAAAACAATCCAATATCATAGATGGAAATGTGTTGCATAAACACAGTAGAGGTGCCACTAGACATTGACAAAATACAATAAAGGTAGTGTTTTTTTCTTTTAGATGGGATTGTTCCACGATATTGGGGCTGTTTACACAGAAACTAATTCAACAGAAAATGATAAAACATTGTTACGTTTTTGCCGTTTCTTTACATGATAAAGCCTGAAAAGATTAACTTTTGAAACAGGGTCCAGAGTGCTTTTTTTAAAAAAATTTTTAAATACTGTCACCATGCAAACAGACAACAGCGTATTCTGTGGAGACATCCACTCCCATTAGCACATGCTTATTACCAGTGGTGAACTGTGACTGTGAGGGCTGGGACTTCAGCTCAGTCAAAACCAAAACCAGACTCCAGAAAAGCAGCAACAGTGCCAAAGATTTAGTTTAGCACAAGCAGCAAGCTGCCAGGTAGCGGTTTTTGTGTGCAGTTGCAGGATGTTAACCGCAGTAGAGGATAGTTAACACCACATGATAATAGAATAAGTCATGTTTTTTTCCACATGAGTTTACACACTTGTACTGAACAGTAGATAACTTCCATTTATTGCGCTCCTATTACCACCATTCACTTAGATAACTTTTGTGAGACTAACAAAACCAACATTAGCCACATAAATTGTTTTTGCAGCTTTGTGTAAACGAGGATCAGTGTCACAATACTGCCGTGTGTGTGCAAATTTCTTTTAAAACACAAAGGAAAGACTTTTCCATTTTAAGTGGGGCTGTTGTTGGCTAAAAGTAGCCTTATTGATCCAGTCTTTGCATGCATCTACAATCTGATTTTGCAGTATCTTTGAAAAGGGTCATGAAAAACAATAAGGCAAAAAACAGAAGGAATTATTTTGAAAGACAATGGAGTTCTATATAGTGTCTTTCTTCCCACCGAGTTTTGGGTTTTGTGACTTGACTGTCAACCATTCACCTCTAATAGTGGACACAAACTTAATTCTAAAATTCCCTGCTGTCCCTTGTAATTTTACAGTATAAATAAATAAACATACATACATTTGTCTACATTACGCATCGCTGTGTGCTTAGCTTTACTCCTCAGACTTGATTTTGTTTATCACTGACTCACTTGTCATGCATATTGAATAAGGCCAAAGCATTAGAGTAAATGATGTGAACTGAGCCCATATGTATGAAGACTGATAACTGCTTGGCAAAAGCCTGCTACACTTGATTAATAAAAAAAAAACAAAAATCGATGAATTTGTGTGTAGTCAACATAAACACATCTGTATTCTGAGAAATATTTATACACTGAGAGTTTCTGTAGCAAGATTTAATTTTGGTTCTTCTTTTGGTACCAACGGTCTGCATGATGTGCAAGAGGCAAGTGACAGACATTACTCGCTGGTATATTTTTAGTATGATTATGACATTTTGCATTTTAGAAAGAATTTTAAAACTTGTAGTTTGTGAAAATGTCAGTCAAAAGAGAGTTTCCTTTCCTTTTTGAACCCTTGTGGAGCAAGTACTGTAAATTTAATAGTTATAACATTGTAGACAGATAAATTGTTGGTGTGTTGAACGTTATGCATCGCTTATTTGATTACTTGAGTACTTAAATTAAAAAAAAAAAAGCCAGCAGGGTTTTCCCTTTACAATCATTTCAGTCAACTACGGTAAATAATGTGCCCGTATGAATTTGATCATAATTCCTATAAGTGAGATACACAGCTGTATTTACACGATGAAAGAAAGCTCACAATAGCCATGTTTACATGGACACAAATATTCGGAATGAAGTGCTGATCAGAATAAAAATGCTTCATTTAAACACGTCAATTGGAAGATTCTGATCCGATTTGGCTCATTCGGAAAGAAATTATAGGGGTGGTTTATGCTTATCCTTATTCCGAACTGCGTCCATGTACATGCTTATTTTGATCGCAACATCCTGTTTGGGGATAAAATTAGCCTCTTTTAGAAGCTTTTAATACATCTTGAACAAAACTGGTGTAATACACAGGAAGATTGGTGAAGTAAATCTCATCTCATCCGCCCTATAGAGTTTAACACATGCTGGGTGTACGAGGAAGTCAAAGTAAAAACTTACCACTTAAGTCTATAGAATCCGATTCTTTCCTGTTTTTTAATGCTGCATACATATTTCCTGTATTTTTTGGTTGCATTCCACTAAAGACTGAGAAATAAATATGGGTTATATGGTCATTACAACATTGCTAAAGCAATCAATCTAATGGATTTTGAGATTTTGGCGATGTACCATACATTATTTAGTTAACGAAATTCTATCAAAGTGATGCAAATCAAAAAGTGTTTTCACCTCTAGTTTAAATGACTGCTTTTTGTTTTTGTCCATCATACATAAAGTTTTGTTCTTTTGTTTGGAGGCGATTATTCCCGTTTGGGCTGTCAGATGTTCTGATCTGACGATAGTCCAAGGTCAAATGTTAAGGACTGTCATAGATGTATGAAAAAAAACTGTGATGCTGGCTCTCTGATTGAGCATCCTTCCTATATACATCTATGAGTCAAGCCTAAATTCACTTTTATATGCTGGAAATTTAGTGGAGCCACTTGTGGCTTTGTCTCAGTGCATAATATCTGAAAATTACAAGCCACTAACAATGACGAGAAACACGACATAACACAATGAAGCTTTCCCTCGTAAGACAGCCAGCTATAATGGAAGGTTCCATTTCTGGCTGGCTTGATTGTTTTTGAAATAGTAGTTGCCGCTGCAGAGTTAGCTGCTCAGATGAAATATATATTGGCTTTCAATCTGCAACCATTTGCTCCAGATTGGAAAGAAGCAAACACTACCTGATTGAATGCCAGGAGAGATATCACATAACACCTGCTACTTGGTGCCACTACCACCAAGACACAAGACCCATGGGACTAACAAGTGAGACAGGACTTGTATTTGTAAGATGAGAAAAACTGAAGAACAAGTGGTGGAGTAGAATTTTATTTACTGAAAGCAAGTTTTGTGAGAAATGCTTAAAACATCGCCCTCGAGTGTGGCTTTTCAAATGGGAAAAAATGATTCAGTAAGGATGCAGTAAACGAAAAAGGTCACTGAAATCACTGTGTAATAGTGATTGCAGTCACCTCGCAGACTAACAGGAGGGAAAAAAGTCAATTCATAATAAATCTTTTTTATCTTTTAAATGTACCCTAACTCCTTTTAATCATAGTTCAATGTGCTCAATGACAATTTTACAATGATAAATCATCTCAAATCTCTCTGCAGAGAGCAAAGAAATCATGGGACATAAGCGCACGTTTTCCTATCTTTGTTAACACACCCAATGGCTACTGATTTTCACACACAGTAAAACTGGAAAAGCTCCTTGAATACTTACTTTTTAAATAATTCTTTAAGAGACAAAATAAGACAAGATCAAGTGTCTGTTAGGAAATAAGTCTGAATATTAAAATCTTAATTTTGTGACTACCAGACCATCCTTTCATCTTCCTAAGCACCTCAGACCTACCTCATTATTTCCCCAATCAGTTATAGCTCAATGACCTCACACACCAGAGAAATATTCACTAGAGGGAGAAAAAGCACCTTGGTACCTGACAGAAGCAAATCAATCACTTTATGTTTAACTAACATTAAATTTTAGCCAGAAAAGAGCACTCTAACTTCATTTTTTCCAATTACTTTCACCTGGATGTTTGACCAATGTGACCGACTAGATGAAGAGAGGGTGAATTGATGATGATTTATCTGGTTGCATGTATCAGTATGTGTGTGTGTGTGTGTGTGTGTGTGTGTGTGTGTGTGTGTGTGTGTGTGTGTGTGTGTGTGTGTGCAAGCATTGGACAATGTGACTGAAAGGGCTGAAAACAATGCATGCAAATAGCGTCCAAATGTGAGTAGGTACTTCCCCATAAAGAAGTATTGTTTATACTCTGAGGAAAGTCAGGATGCTGAGGACCCAACCTGATTTCCCACCCAGAGCACGTTCATATAGAAGGAGTGGGAGCTCCCTGAGCCTGGTACTTAATAGTTGAATAACTAAGCCTGAAAGCTGAAGCCATGAAGAGACAGGATATGGGATTTTCAGCCGCTTGTGGCAAAGGGGTTGAATGATAAGACAGCTAAGGCAGTGAAATAGACAAGAGCAAGGTAGATATGAAAGAATGAAAGTGCAAACAAAGAAGCCGAACAGTAGGAGAATTTTTTTCTGCAGTTTGTTAAGGTAACAGTAAATCAGTATCTGTCACAACCATTAAATATTGTCGTGTCATTTTAAATACTTTCAAGATGTATTCTGATAGACAAAAATGGGCCACAGAACCATGCTAGATTGCTTTTAGTGATGTGGAAGAGTTAACTGTGGTAAATGCTCCACAAGCTATCCATGGCTCTGATGATAGACATCAGATACATCAGAGTAACATGTTTCCAAATAAAATTTTAAATTAGTATTCTACCACTACAATCGCAATTGCACAGACGACCCACTCTGCCAGTGCTAATAAAATAATGGTTAAAATATGTAAAACCTGACCTTACGTCACCTTTGTCAGAACATTACTGCTTGAAGCAGAATGAACAAAATAAATAAAATAAAAAGAGCCAGTTAATTTCGAGGCGATAAGTAAAATGCTCCAAAAAAAATCCCTGTTAAATGAACTTGTGTTGTTGCTGACAAGTGTGTGAGAGGTCAGCAAGCAATCATACAAACAGCCAAGATGTTACAATGCAGCAACTGACTGATGGTGTCTGGGGAGCTCCATCAGTGAAAGGAAGCAGAAGCATTCTTTTCATACAGTATTTTTTTGTAACAGTTATAGAATCAAAAACACATATGTGTTTCACTGTAGGTATCTACTCCATGTTATCAGATAATAGTTTGTAACAAAACTTTGATCACTGATAGTAGTGCTAAAAGCAATTTAGCAATTTATCTGATGTTTCATTACGCCCTGTGCCCTCAAGCTAATTGGTCCAAGTGTCCAAAATACCAAAAGGTGACATTAACTGCTGTATCAGTTGTAGTCAACACTGCCAAGATACATATCAATGTAACCTTAATCTCTATTGTTCATCTATATATTCTTTTTACCAGTGGATGTACATCCACATTAAACATATGAACTGAGTAGCAATTCAGCACTTTGTTGATGGACATCGAAAGCAGTAGATCAAGTGCTGACTGAACCTATAGCCTCTTTTCCTAAGATTTTGTTTTAACCAACCCTGGGACTCAACGTAATACATTTCAAAAATGTCACTATAATAACTATTCAAGCGTTAGCACCTAAGAGTACAGCCCTTGCTGGCACTAACTAATCAGTTAGTCAAAATAAATAAATTAGAATGCAGTAAACGACGATAAATATAAAACTATATTACCCATGTGTAAATCTTCTTGAACTATGAAAGTGTGTGTTAGTGTGTGTAATGTGCACCAGTGTGTTGGTGCATCCAGCTTTCAATTTCAGGAGTGAAGCAACTCCAAGTCACAGCTAATTTGCTCCACATAATTCCTAAAGTCTAAAAAATTTCAGCTGCTGTTTAGATTCTGCCAAATTGAATGTTTGGCACTCCAGCTTTACGGAGCATTTCCACCAGTATGACTGTCATTAGCTGCTCAATTCTTTTGTATAAAATCAACTACTGAGCTGAATTGACATACACTCTCTTAGTTCTGATTATATAAATTGTTCACTGTCATAAAAAAGACCATGAATGATGAGCCATTCATAGAAATGCATTTGCACTGAAACTAAAACAATCTAGCTGTGAACTTTTAAAAAAAAGAGAGAAAGGTGCTGGTCTGAAAGAGAACTCTGATTGATTCTTGGAAAAACAATGCCTCTACAGACTTCGGAATGAGAGCAATGTCCCAAGAAATGAGTAATAGGTGACATGGTATCTAATTTACATTATTTCCCCATGAGAATTACTTTTACAAACCAAAGAAGTCAGTGAGTTGCCAATTCCCAGACTGCCAAGGAAGCCAGAAAAGGAGACAAAGATGTTTATCCTCATATTTCAGCTCTGCAACAGCCAGTAAATACTCAGTTTAATATAAATGTGTTACCTAATTTATGACCCAATGTACTCTAAAGAATCAATCTATCATCCTATCTGGCAAAAGTCATGCAACATTTGATTTTGAAAAATTACATTTGGGTGAATCAAATTGTTCTCTTAAATAGAATATTAATATCTTGAACACTGTAATATGGGAAGACTGCTGATGACACGAAAAAAGTTACACCATAAAATGATATAAAAGATGGACTTAAAATGGTTGAGAAATAGTTTTCATTTTCGATTTAGCCTTTAAAGTGTTTATGCTGCCTCAAGGGCTTATCCATATTAATGAAACACAAGTGGACTTTATGTAATGGACTGAATCCATTGTGATGTACTTAGTGGTTAGATGGCTGGCTCGCTTTTTTTGGGGGAGTTTGTGTCTGTGTATAAATTGTAGTGTTATTGTGCTGTTTGGCAGTCATTGTGTACGCCTGTGCATGTGTGTTTTTGGGAGAAAACAAATAAAGAATATTTAGAATGTGCAACCACGAGAAAATATGGGGTAGGCAAAGTCAGTCGCTTGAAACATTTGCTAAACCTCCATTTTAGCATTTTCAAGCCTCAAGTCTTACTTGAGTAAAAAAACTCAAAAGCATTGACAAGAGTTTTTAGTTGTGCTGTTGGCAGGCAGTGAGGAGTAATGTGAGTAATGAGCTCAATGTTTTAGCTCACCTCACAAAGTTTATTCACTAGCAGACTTGAGATGGAACAGCATGCAAAACTAAATAATATTATCCTTAGCAGTTATATAACTAAGAATTTTGGGTGTTCCACATAATAGTGGGATGCAGGTTAATTTCAATATAGTTGGTGGGGATCTTTGAGCTCCTGAAACTCTTGAACAAAAAATCTGATCCATCTCAATCAGGGTGAAAACTTTTAGCAAGTTTTGCTTTTTTAAATCTTTTGAATTTATTGACCTCTCTGCAAGGCACAAAATGAAGTGTCTCTGAAATTATTTCATGCAGAAAAGCTGAGTTTAAATGTGAACTGACCCATTCTGAATGATAAAAAGCAAAATAAAAAATAAGTGCAGTGTTTGGTATTATGCAAGCTCTGGGAAAGCTGTTGCTGTCTAGCCTGGGAAAGAGCCAGTGCGGATCTCTGGGGAGACCAACGTTCTGGCCTCCAGACAAACACTAGTAAAGTGGCAGAGAAGACACAGACAGCTGTGTGGGAATGGATTGTACACGCAAAACATCATGGAGATTTATGGAAGCGCAAACAAAAGATGAATGGTTTCATTTCAAAAATAAATGTCATCAATTTGGAAAATGTAATACTCACTTTGAAATTAATTTGCAATAATTTTAAGGCTGTCCGACTATCTGAAAACCTCTGCCAAAAAAACTGCATTAAAATGAAAAGTTCTTTTAAAATGTGCTAAATGTAACAATTTTTAAATAAAAAACAGGAAATCCAGATCCAAATTCCAGATTCCTGCAGTGATGTCTAGATAAGGTTTGGCACAAAATATACTTGGTTAGGTTTAGAAAAGGATGATGGTGATGTTTATTCAAATCAGGATGTAAGGGCTGCTTGATCATTGTAAAAATCAGAAACATAATTATTTTAGGAAATACTGACATCATTTGACAATTTGACATGGTTACTCAATATCTTTGGAAACATCTTGTATGCACAGAACATTTGTAATGGTGCAAAACAGAATTTGCTCTCCTTCTGCCATTTTGACTAGCACTGACCTTTAAATATCACAAACAGCTTGCCTCACTATAGGCTTAGAGTGAGTTTGGACTTTGCATGAGGGGCAAAAGCACACGTGGCATTCACAACATGTTGTGAATATTTATCTTGTTTTTTTTTTTTTTTTTTTTTTTTTTTTAAAAAAACACAACATGAAACCAAAATTGAAACCGAAAACTCAAATTCGATTAATTGCACAGCCCTATTGGGACACAAATGACCGTCTCCTGGGCGAAAGCCTCCTTTAAACCTTTAAACCCTGACCTATACTCATCTAGACACTGTCTCGCCATGGAGTTTATGCAGCACTACATCATGTGATCATGTTATCTGAAACGGATGTGAACAGTTTTACATAACTTCTACATTAATTACTTCTGTGTCTTTGCCTGGCACCAAAAGTGTTTCTTCTGCCTGAATGTGTCATGTGGGGTCGTGACAAAACATAGATAACTGACAAGATGGGGATGAGAGTGGGCTGACTGTCCACAGTCATGTGCAAATTCCAGTGGAACTACAGAGAGCACAAAAAGAAGCCTTTAACACAGACCAAAATAAAGCTGGAAAACATTTGTGCATTCTCCTCAGTTGAATAACTCACGTCAGTTCTTTTTTAACTGTTCAAACATCAGCCACTTATTTGTATATTCAAGTGCATGCAACACGAGGCCGGAAAGGCTGAAAACAATTTGAAACGCCTTTAGTCAATGCTGTGATTTTTAATGTGTTGGGCGTTGGGAAAAGAACAAAATGTATGTTTCATACAGAGCAATAAATACAAAACGAAACAAACCTTAAATAACTCATTAGCACACCACTGCAGTGGGTCTGTATTAATGCAGAATCCTGCTGTACAGCTATAAATAACAAGCATGTTATCCTGAAATTTTCTTCTTCCTCTCACAGTGATTTCATTTTCTCTCAACCACATTGCCACACCAGCACACACATACTCTCGTTAACATGCACACCCAATATAGTGTATATAATCAGTGCACTCTCACGCACTCAGTTTCAAACACTCGCACCCCCAAACTTAAATCTGACACAGTGATTAGCCAGGGGCAGGTTTGTGATGAATGTGGAGAGCTCAAGAAGACTGTTCCCCCATGACCAATATCCTCCCCTGCTTCCAACTCTGAACAGAGGCTTGTTTGGAAACCAGTAGCATTATTGTACTCCTTTTTTTTTATTTTTTTTTAACCTTAGTCTGCTTTGACTACATTTCTCCTTTTATCTCTTTTAACATGATCTTAAAAGCGCAAACAGGGTTAACAGGGGCAAATTAGATGTAGCCAGATATCATACACATTCCACCTTGCTATTTATTGTTATGATACTTGTTGACGTAAATGACAACTGTAAAGACATCATTAGAGGGTTGGTAGATACAGAGAGCTTACATGCTGTACATTTGAAGATGCAACTTGGACAACAAACTACTACCCTTCACACTACACTGTTTAAAATTCACCACTAGCTTACCCAGGCTGTAATTAGTCATTCTACAGTTCAAGCATGAGAAACAGAATATATAGGAGGAACAAAAGACAGAAACAGCCCCAAGACAAAACCAAAGCTGCTGGAGAAACTTGTCCTACTTTCTACGGAGAACAATTGGCTGTTTCTCCAACAGTGGCCGAGATGGTGAGAAATGAGAGGGTGGAAAAGATTTGATAACAGTTCCCAATTACCACCAATAAAAAGAAACAGTGTTTCTGTGAGCACAGGAATTTTCTCCTTTCACCCATGGTGGTGTTGGTAACGTTAATGGTAACAGGGGACAGGGTTATTTCACTAATGATTTAACCACACTCTGTTCAACTGCCTGCTAACTTTGCCCTGTGGAGACACCAAATACAGCTGTCTTTGAGCAATATGTAAATTAAGGGGTTTATTCAATAGGTGACAGATTTTCATGAAAAAAAAGTCAATATGGTTTTATATATGGCTTTATATTTAAGTTTAACTGTGTATTCAGCTACAAGAAGTGAAGTGACACAAGAGATGTCAAGATAGTTTTGTAAGTAAAAGGAACAACTCCCCTCTAAGTGGCTCGCTAAAAGCTAGGTATTTATGTTATAGTACCAGTCAAAACAGGAAAACAAATCCTTGAGCAGACCATTGCTATTAAGGTATTTTCTAGCAACTAGTGTTGGACATACGGCTTTCATTTCTGCAATGTGAGCAAAATTTATCTTAGAAGCTTAGACAAAGGTGAAGGGAAGTGTGGGCCAAGAAACAACTGCTAGAAACAACTTCGAAAGCAACATCACATCATCCAATAACACCGAACATTAGACTTTTCCTGCCCTTCACTGCCAAGTGCAAAACAAACCAGCAGCAAGAGAAACTAATAGATACTGGAGAAGGCAGAGGCAGCAGGAAAGCATTAATGCCATCCCACGCCACTGATACTTCCAGGTAAAATACACAAGGATGCACAAGGAACGATAGCAAGCAGCTGCCTGTGGGTCACAACCTTAAGTGTATTATTTTTTACACCAGTGTAACCAATCTACAGTCATTTGTCTTTCCTTTTCATCCTCTTTGCTTTCTCCAAAAGGCTCCAAACCATTTGATTTGGTGGGTGTATGCACTGAAAGATCCTCCCCCAAATCTTTAGGATGTTTCTGCACAAACTTAATTAAACCAACATTGTGCATTTTCCATATAAATCCTTATTTATATTGAGAAAAAAAATATTTGATGTCCTTTGCACAAGATCAAGCACAGCACATGCAATATCTTTTATTACCCACATGCACAGAAGCATCTGTGGAGCGCACTTGTGGGGACAGCGCATCTAAACAGACCCAGATATGTTGAGACACAATACAGACGGCTGCTTTTTACCAGGCTGGCGCCGAGACATATGGCAACAGAGATCATTAGAAGATAATAAGCCCATGACATTGGTACCAAGGGTAAGTGATTTTTTTTTTTTTTTTACCATGTCTTAACTCTGCATCTTCCCTCAATTTTAGAATGCATTTCGTGCTTAACAAGTCATTGTTTTAGATTATGACAGTCAGTCAGTGCCATTTAAAGTCATTTGACACATCAAATTACAGTAGACTAAGTACACTAATGCAAACACCATAGCTACACAACATCTCAACTTTTCACATTATATAGAAATCTATCTTCAACAAACAAGATGTAATTTCAACATGTTTCATGGAACCATTTAGTTCAATACATACAATAAAATGGTATTATACTTGTCTCTGAGATCCACAGAGACGCAAAGACATTCAGACATGTTTAACTAAATATAACCACTATAGTTCATTTCATAACTTATCAAGCTATTCAAAATCTTTTGACTAGTTAATGTTACTGTGAAAACAAACATTATTATGCTGTACTTCTTGCTGTTACATATGACAAATATGGATCGTTTTATTTAATAAAATTAGCACTGGGTGACAGGACGAGGAACGGAAGAAAAATGTCTATCAAGAGATATTTTCTAATAGTCTTTATATCGCCCCACTTGTAAATTGATGGCTGTGACCTAATTTCTACATAACCACATGGTAATGCGCCAGCTCCAGTCTTTTCAATGAGAGAAAGTGGCAGATTGAAAGTGAAAGTGTGGAAAGCAGCAGTAGGAAAGAGAAGCAACTGCGGCCCATGTGAACACCCACAGGTTTTGCTTTGCTGTTTCTAAGTCCCTGTGGTGATGTTTCGGCAGCAGCCGCCTGGCATTATTTCTTCCATGGGTTGTGCCAACGTTAACGTGATGAGCACCACACCTCATCACCACAAATACCGCAGCCTCAGCAACTTTTTAAATCATTTGGCTCCTGCTTTCAATCCCTACATGTGGTCTCAAGTTACAATAGACACAGAGCAGCGAGACGCAGAAAATCCCTCACAATGACAATGAAATTGTACCTAAAGGGGGGGGGGGATACTTCTCTTGTGTGGTCAAATTTCAGATAAAAAAGGTGTGACACGGACCAGAAAATGGTAAACTACACTGCAGATCAGATACAAGGAAACAGTGACCGAGGGGGTGTTGGTGAGGACAGCCATTTCCTCCATCTTTAATGCAGTTGCTGGTTTCAACCTGTAGAGGGTAATCACTGAGCCTATTTATAACACAGTCTGTAGATTTCAAATACTTTGCACAAAGATGTCGAGAGTTGGACCTGAAACAATCAACAAAACTGCTAAACACCCAAATACATTGTGTTATAGCTGAAAACTGTGGTTTTGGTTTTAGTTACTCTTTAATTGTCAGGATTATCAAAAAGTTGTCATGACATATGTGGTTATCTTGTATAGATATTCTAGACTTTAGGGAAAACATACTGTGACATACTGTATACCGTTATTGTGTTGTGAAATGATCCATATTGTTCCATATTGTACACAGCTAATTGAAATCATACAAATACATTACTACTACATACTATTACAATCTGTCTGCCATAGAATTTAGGAATACTTGCTTCAGGCATGCAGTTCATGTCTTGGAGAAAGGCCAGAATGTGCTAGGGTAGTTCAGAAAGTCATGAGAGCATGAGAGACTAATCACAGCACAACTCTGGTCCATGGGGAGTAACCACACTTGGGGGATCAAAATGTGTTACAAAATCTTATCTTCACAACTTAAAAACACAACCAAAAATATAATCATGAAGAGGTCACTACTGCAGAGGGGAAACCGAAGGGCTTGGTGTGTCATTATTTCAACTAGGCATGCTGCAAAGATTGACTATACATTTAAGGGCAGCCTGTGAAAACATGGGAAAAACACATGCACATACACAAGCAACGGGAGTGAACTCACATTGCAAAGAATCAAGCTACAGCACTGGAAGCCATGGCGTCCCAGCTGGTGAAGCAGAGAGCACTTACTTCTGGAACCTACAGATGGAAGAACAAAAACAGTTAGAGAATGTCAGAGAAGGTTTGAGAAGGAATGTACAAGGAGGGTTGAACGAATATGGAAAATGAGACAGTTAAACAAAAATGAAATTTTAAATAAGGCTTATTTACTGCTGGGTTTATTTTCATTTTATTTGTTTCACATACGAACCTATGTGCCTGAAATATAATGAATAATGAATTATAATGAATTTAAGGGCACACTCAGACTTAGCCCAGTTGTTTCGTAGCATGCTTCAGCACTATTAGCCCCCTTCCCCACTCCCCTACTGGCCTGTACTCACACTGATCTAGCACAGCTACGACTTGTAACTGCACCATCACACTGGGAGAACATTACTGTACTTTACTGACTTTGTGACTTATACGGGGTCTTTTCGATCCAATACAGCACACTCACATTTGCAGAGTTATCAATTATGCAATGCGAGGATTGATTTTAAAGGAGACAGCAGGAGGCAAGGGAGGCATTCATCTATATTGTCATGTTTACGTTGCATATGCGTGCATGAGTAACCGTACCGTGCCGAAGCACACCACTTCCAAACATGTCAGGGCCAAGGAAGTGTGCCGTACCTCAGCACGGTACATACAGAGTGTTCACACCAGTGGAACAATCCGGAGTTAGTGAGTCAAGCGTGCATGGGCATGGTACGGATGGCCTAGTGTGAGTGCACCCTAACTCATAATGTGAATTAGGGTGAACAGAGTGAAGTTTATTTTTTTATAGTGATCAGTCAGTCAGTCTGATGTGTAGAAACCTAATTTCAATTTCAAGTTGGCACTGTGGTTTAGTGAAGCACACCTCAAATTAGGCTGCAGATTTGTATGGGCTCTACATAATAGATATGCTGCTTTTAGATGGCCAATAAGCTGATGGAGTCTTTTCATAATCTAAAGCAGCTGTGAACAAGACATTCTGTAAGAATCACTCATACAAAGTAACACCCAAAGTTTCCCAGCAGACCGTAGCTTTGAAATGAGATGATCATCATTATTGACATAATTTGTCAATGGTTTTAATGTTGTAATTGTAGTCAATGTATCTTGTCCTGTTATCATGTGCAGAATAAACTGGACGGTTACAATTCTGCTAATCCATAAAGTGGATTTAATGCCATTTTGCATTGCAAATTCTATCCCACTTTTCTTCCGGTTCGATGTGTTTGAGGTGTATTTGAAGTTAAAATAGGTGGCTTCATGAGTGTTGCTATGCAACCAAGAAAAACTTGGATAAATCATCACCCATGTTAGTTGTTTAATCTGAAGAAACGTTCTGAATCAATACATCTGTGGATGAAGCATCTTACTAGGAGATAAAAATAACCAAAGCCTGTTTATTCGCATGGCAATACAAAATGATCTGTCCAATAGGTATGTGGAGAGAAGATCGTTAGAAGTAGCTTTAAATCTGACAGAGGGTATTCACAATGAAGTTAGTAATAAAAATTTTTTTTAACGTTTTACTTATAATTAAATCTCCCTGGTTAAAGTGTTTTTTATTTCTAATAAAATGTAAAAAATTATAAAATGAGGGCATGCACTAAATGATTCCTCAAGATAAAAGTAATGATTGAATGTATGAATGAAAATGCATTTTGTCTACAATAAGTATGAGAAAACAAATGGAATGCAGAGTCACAGGTATGGTGGTATGCTCATGTATGTTTTCAGTTAACGCTGCACTAAAATAATTACACTGTATGATGGAACTTGGTAATGTGGTTACCTTGTACTTATGCGACCTAATGCAGTAAAGCAGCCAATTTTAAACCTGCCCCCAGAGCTTTAATAAAAATGTGGAGGAACTCTCAGGACCTGGCTAGATGCTATTTTTGTTGTTCTAGCCATCATTCCTTTGGATTATAATTACATTTTTCTCTATAACTTAATTGCAGAGATTCAGAATCGAAAATTGTAGCAATGCTATAATAGGGCCCAGAGGGAAAGTAACACAAGCATCTTCTTACTTTACTATACTGACTTGGAAGAGAAAAAAAAAGGCAATTGTTATGACTGAAAGTGTTGTATTGCTCTACTGGAATTTGCTGAGTCATTACCCATGGTTCACTATATTTCTCCAGTGGCCTTAGTTCTGGAAGATATATACTATTTACTCATTCCAACAAACAGTTTAAAAAATATTGGCCAAACTGGGGGTTCTTGTATGGATAGGAATTGATAATTTGTGTTGCTTTTCCTATTGGACTTAGCTGGTGATGTCTGCAATTGCAAATTACTTGAGTAAAATGTTATTATTGTCAGAAATTACGGATGAAATGTTTTTAGGTGACAGCCTGTCTTAAATACATTTTCTGTCATAACTGATGTATTTACATCAAAAAAGCCCCGCAGTCTTGGTTAGGTTGGTTTAAGACTAAATATGACTTCATTTTTTTCTTAATTTTCTCTGCCTAGATTTTAAAATTTGAATGAGAGCTTTGTCCAAAGTTTGAATTACATTGGAATAATTTAAGATATTTTAATATAAATAAACATTGCACATGACACGAGTCTGGGTAGGTTTAGGGCTGTACGCTATCATGACTGTAATGCTCAAAAGTGTGGATTCATTATGTTAAAGAAAGCTGAGTCAGACACGTCACAGCACAGCACCTTTAACATATGTATTTCATGCACTACAAAAAGGGGCAAAACAACTTCGCCAGGTTCAGGGTGTAGCAATTAATAAGTGTGAGATGTTTGACATGTTGAACTGGCTTCTCGTCTCCTCCGTCGTCCTCCAGGCTCAGCTAACGGCAAGCTCACATTTGAGCTTTCGTTAATGAGACCAGACCAAAATGTAAGCGATGGATGACATTCAAAATGATGATATTCTCCCCATCTACTCAGTCAGAATGTGAGAGATGAGTGCAGGCTGAATATCAGTGTTTTCCTGCTCTGTGTCTGTGTGGGAACAGGGGAGATGTGCTTCAGGAATAACTCTTTCACTCTCAGCAGCAGTAGCAGCAGGGACACGGGAGTCTCCACCTCAGTCTGGAGAAGCTAGAGCTTCATTTACTGACAACTTAGCTTCTTAAATAGCATTTAAAACACTGCTGGACAGCTAACTACCACTAGCTGCTGCTCATCTTTATTCTGTCTCCCTCACTTTGTTATACCACACGAGTCATACTGTCAGCCTCTTGTTAAAGAAGACTCGCTATATTATTGTATTAGTGAACAAAAAGGAGCATATTATAAATGAAACATAAAATTTTGTAAGAAACACTTAATTAAGCTATATCTAATTTTTACTATGTTCCTTAAATTGTATTAAAGCAGGCGTGAATGTGAATATGTTTAAATCTGAGTCAACTTGTGGAACAATTTTTTTTTAATATCCGTGAAATAAGCATGTGACACTTTTTGACCCCAACCCTGAAAGAATCAGAATCGAAAAACAACATCAAATCAGAATTAGAATCACCAAAATTTAATTCCTAACTCTGGTAGTCCTCATCAGAGGCTAACACATTATCAGATCAACACTGTTGTTTTACATATTTCTGCAGACTTAAAATTGTGGTGTTCACGTGTGTGGTGTTCGCAGGTGCCACTGATTGCATGCAAGTCTTTCTTTCTGAACCTACTTGACCACAATACCTCCCTCCTACCTATTAAACAACAGCTGGTTTCTGTAGTCCACAGCTACCTATAAATTCCCTTCCACCATAGTCACAGCTCCAGCATACTACTGGTTTGTCTCCTCTCACGACCTGGGACACTATGAGTGTGGGTTACCACACTGTAATAACAGTGTGAGTTACTGACTGGCACACTCAACAGTAAACAGGCTTTTAATTGAATGTCTGAGTGCTCGTTTTCAAAGCATGAATCGGTGGCTTGAAGATAAGTGTCCTGTTTGCTGCTATTGCCCTTTTCTGTTAGGTCATTTAATTACCTTCAGTATGCTGATTGAAAGCATCAAAATAACTTTTGGACAAACTGTTTAATCCTTCCTCACTGAATGAGATTGATGCTGAATTGTCCTTTAGAATAAATGATTATATTTGACTATTATAATTGACTATACTAACATTTATGTGTGTGTCGCTTATTCCTCGTTTCTGTAAGTGTTCACACCATCATCATGACCTTCATTTGAACCAGCACAGAGGTAATAATAATGATTTACTGTCATCTTCACAGTTGCCGTAAAATAGGTTAAACCTTCAGTGATTCACAGTGGGGAAAACTGGTACATACAAATGTAAAGGATTTTCACCTGACTCCTAGACCACCTTCACCTTACCTAGTAACTGGCCAGATTCCGTGAGCATAAGTTGCTGATTCAGTGTGATTAACATTGGCTCCAGAGAGGCTAATGTAATAATTTACAGTGGAACCATTAAAACATTTGCATGACATGTTGAAATAAAGACTAGAAAACAGGAGCCAGGTAAGAACCCCAAGAACATAAATCAACTGAGAATTTAAGTACATTTTAGTGCAAACAATAAGTTGAGCAATGGATTTAACCTAAATTGATACCCACTTGAAACCAGGTCATTATACCTTGTATAATGGCTTTAATCCGTCACACAAATTGTTAAGACAAAAAAACACCACATTCAATAGGCTAGGTGATGATTGCATATGTTGTACTTTCTT
Source organism: Mola mola (assembly GCA_001698575.1). NCBI lineage: Eukaryota > Metazoa > Chordata > Actinopteri > Tetraodontiformes > Molidae > Mola > Mola mola. Next base: position 2,489,477 of record KV751345.1, read on the forward strand.
TTGCTAATGTCCTATGTGATAACATTACACAGGACATTATACAATAACATTAATCTGCAAGCACAAAACATAACTACCAAACATTTATATCTTCGGTTTTGATAGTCATTCTCAATGACTTTAAAGGATTGCAACACAAGCCTATCTTAAAATGTAAGAACCGTATTTTCCTTAAATATGGTGTGATGATACATAATAGGGCTCTGGTTGAAAACAGAGACACACAGGAGGCTTTTACACAACAACAGGGCTCAGTGGAAGACCACAGACGAATCATCATTGAGAATCCAGAGCTTAGTCGAACAGTCGACACCAGATAGACAAGAAACTTGCCACTACCAGCTGCGACTTACAGTGAACACACAGAGCAGTAGAACTGTTGGCAGCCACAGAAATATGTACACAGTCATCATAATAGTTTTTGTCTTTGTCCCTGTCATTCTTCTCTAACCCCAATCTTTTAACTACTCTGCAATTTTGGTTTAAGATTTGGTGCAGAAACAGACATGCAAACTTGAGTGGGCAAATGAGAAAACAACTGGGAATCATTAGTAACTTTAATTTCTACATTTCTTTCATTTCTACATTTTTACCTAACCTCAGTTTTCCCATCCTTCTATAAAAACAAGAAATATTTGTCTGTCTGTCCATTGCATAGCATAAAAGATGTTTGTCAGACTGACTTCAAACATGACAGGTATGTTGCTGATGATGAGGTCATGGATGTGCATGTGTGTTTTGGTGCACTATGGATGAGCAAGGCATTCAATATTAATAAAAATCCAATTATTTTGCCAAGTATATGTCGATTGCTTCTTCTTCTGCCCTTCTGAACCAAAACACAGACAACACCACTCTTTGCGACTCACATTATGGTCGAAGATGGGACTGCATGTGTTAGGAACGTTAGTCCTAAAGGCACATGTCCTAAATGGCCACTATATTAGTGTGGGTAAAATTGGGGAAAAAAGCTGTAAAAACAGTCCTAACACCACCATAGTTTCAATGCCTAAACTATAACAACAATAACTGTGTTGAGGGTGTATGCCTCCATGCTCCAGTGAAGTTAGAGTTTGCATTCATGTCTGTCCAGACTGATGACTGCGACTGGTAATGAGCTTGATTCTATGGTGGAACAATAATCAGCTGAAGCTTAAAAAATATGGTGAACTGGAAAGCTTCACACAACAATCCCATGAATGCATCTGAAACATAGATTCTTCACATATGTTCAAACTGGCAGCACAGATGATCTACACTGTCAGCAGTTTGTAAAAGTGTTTCTTAACATATGAATAGTTAGGTAACAGCTAAAAGTTTGTCACACTGACTTTGACCTTTGACTTCTGACCACTAAAATTTAATCATTTAAAAAAATTAAATCATTTCAGTCAGTGCTCAGATATTTCGCTCACAAGAACGGGATGGATTACCATATACAAAAAGGTAATCCCTCTGACTACAGCTATCACCAGCAGTGAAAGGGTTGACACCAAAAAATTGCATCAAGATCACATGAAACCTTTATTAACAAGTAAATTGGTATTACCAAGAGGACCAAAGCTATAGAAAAGAAAAGGCTGCACAGATATTAACACCATTACAAATGGTGACTTGGTGACTACTTCTTATCAGCACTTAAAGTATGATGTTTATAGATCTATCACTGAAGTTTAAAATTCTGATATTTGTTATACATACTTGCCGACAAGTCAACTCAAAAACTTCAAGTTGAGTAACAAATTCACTATCCACTGAAATATATGAACAGCCTAAAATTAAGAAAGAAATCACTCACAGCTACATCTTAGAGCTGATGTAAACACAGACTAGATTGTAAACCATTACAAAAATTTAAAAATTAGCAAAAAAAAACCTCTCCATGGTAAACGTAACAGCATTAGCTAATGCACATACTGTATATAGTATGTGTGTTTTGTGTCTTCTCCAAGCTGTACGCTTAGAGCAGATTAGAAAGAAAAGTATTGGAAGAGGGGTGGGATTAGCCAAAACACATATACCTAAAATAATCACATATAAGTCACAAATCAAGACATATTATTAACTTTACTGCACTCCAAGCATTGCCGAGCATGCCTTTCCTTCTTAATATTTGAGAAAATCAGCTAGGCTTTGTAAAAATTAGTCTTTCCTCACTTCAAGCTCAGGCTGTATTTCTGTCTTTTGTTCACACTCTTTTTCTACAATCAGTAAAGTACACATTTGTTATTAATATAGAATTTCTATGAAGCCAGTACGCTTGCACTGAGAGTGCAGGAGAGTTGGGGTACAGTTCCTGCCAAACAGATAAACCTTCTCTTTTAAACTTTTTCAACACTTGGCAGGCCACTTCCACACAAATTTTCACAAGGAAAACAAAAAGAAGCACAACAGCACTACAATATCAAATGACAGAATCTAACAGCAAAATAAAAGAAATAAAAGTTCAGTTACATAAACTGTGACACACAATGACACACTCCCAGTTTTGTGACAAAACACTAAAATGTGAAGAAGATGAGGCTACTCTAGCATACAGATTTCATTGGAGAGCCACACTTTCTGCTACAGTGGATGGTGTTCAATCAGCATTTCAATGGATGACAGTAATGATGAAAAGGCTAGCTTGTCTCCTACTCTTCCACTTCTCCCTGATGTTACTTCAGCTAATATTTCTCGATGCACAACCTTTTCTCCGTGTCTCTCATAAGTCCCGTGTGATCATCTCCTCCATCTGTCCCTGAGCCTCTCAGTATGCGTATCAAGCCTCTGCCATGTTGAGCAGCCAGCAACAGTTGTTGGAGCCTTGAAGACCATGAAAGAGGAAGGACGGGAAGAGTAAACAAAAAAACATGGCAAATTACTTACACAGCAGTGGTGTGTATCTGATCAGTGGTCAGGCAGGCGGGTGGGGGAGAGAGCCACATGACAAACGCAGGCAATATGGAGTTGATGCATGAATGAGAGACAGAGAGGGAGGAAGGAATAGCTTGAGTGCTTTGAAGAAGGGAGGGAGGGAACAAGTATGAGAGTGGTTCATGATGAGGGAGCCAAAACATTATGGAAGAGAGACTGAGGAAAGGAAAATGGCAAGGAAAAATCGAGTACAGAAGAGTTAGAATCAAATCAGCTAAGCTTCTAGTATTTGAAGAACAGAGGGTGAAAGAAGAATAATAATGTAAGATGATAGGATGTGTGACACAAAGTCCCCTCTCTTAAGCAGAATCTGTTACCATCAGTCCTTATTTGTGACCAGTTAACTATAACAGTCATATCATCCAGGACTATTTAGACTTCTCAGGTTAAACCAGAGAGAGAATAAAAAATAAGAAATGAGAATATGAGAGTTTCTCCAGCTAAGGCTGAATTCCCAGAGAGACTGATCAGGTTAACGATGCCTGTTAACGATACATTTTGCAGGCAAGGCCAACACTGACCAGCTGACCACATATTGATGTGAGCATAGGCAACCTCCTGTCGGCTTACTACGTGTCTCAGAACTGTCATAATTAATAAAATGAGTGAATCCAAGAAAGCTTATCCCCCCCTAAAGAAAAAGCTACTACGTACATAGAATGACCAAGCAAAGTAAATCAGTAGCCTGAAGGGCAGAAGCCTGCAATTTCAACAGCATACACAGTATCAGAATGCTGTAACTAGCTTTCCTAAATGAAAAGTGGCTATGCTAAATTGTCTTCAATGAGAAAATTCATAATGGCTACAACAACTCTACCTAAGACAGCCTCCTTTCCCCAAACAGAATGAAAACCTACAGTAGATCAACAAGAAAGTGCTCTTTCAAAGAAAAAGTTCCTTTTGTTGCAGGCAGCAGCCTTCAGTATATTAGCCTCATCAGCTGTGTCAATGCCTTCAAATTAATGACCCACTTACTGTAGGCATGTCATAAATACATACTTTTTTAAGAAACTTAATTTCTAAGCCAAGAAAAGTGATTTTAAAATCACAGCAGTAACCATGTAATCAAAAAAAAAAAATAGTCTAGTCAAAGTAGAATATTATGGTATGACTACTCTGTAGACTGAGAACATCAGTCAAAGACCAAAAAATATGCAAAATGTCTGCCTATAGACAAAATGCTATCACACTGAGGGAATCATGCTACCTGGAATAGTACCGACTTGGTAATCCATTACAGTAATAATTTATTGTTGAAAGTGTTTATCATTTCACATCACAAATCACAAATAACAGTACAGTACAAGATAACACTGAATCTTTTTGGAAGACAAAAAAAACCCCTAAAAGTTCGAGTTGATTGTGCTTTAAACCTTAAGCCTCAAGCACCTGCCATCTCTGCATCTTCAATATGGTAATTAAAGCTGTAGTTGTAGCTGTACGCTGATGTGCACAAGATCAGAATGTTTAATTCTTTCTTTTTATATGCTTTTCTTCAATTGTCAGGTTATTTTTTGGTTTCTAGGATATGCCCAAAAACGTCTGGTAGTCGTTTCTCCACCATTGCATCGGTATAGCTTCTGTTTCTTCTCCTAAAGTTACTGAGGCAACCAACCAGAGCGTTGCTTGCTCATGACAAATTACACTTTTTTCAGAAGCATATGAGCAGGAGGCAGGGCAAGAGGAGCTGGATTTTTTTTTTTTTACAATCCATCTGTCTTATGTATTACTCTAATGACATAGTGATCATTTAATCAATTATGAAAAGAAGTTACTTTTATAAAAGTTACCTCTGTCACCTTCTGAAAAACAACTTTGTAGTTTCCACACTAAATATGTCTAGTCTCTTGTCAGCATTGTTACTTAGTCGGTTTACAAGACATATGTTAAAATCGGGTGGGTACTATTAGCGACTATTTTACAACCAAAACAAATCAGAGGCATTTTCACTGAAAGCTTCTCGGCTTTTGTGCAGCATTTCTAGCAATCAGATAGTTGATGACTACCAGATTTTTCCAGTGTTCGCTTTCGGTAGCACAGCAATACTAAAGAGAGGCTACTTCCTATAAAGTTACTATGCGTGCATGTCAGCAAAGTTGGCAAATGATGTGATAAAGTCTATGGCCCCATCATCTGCGCTGACATCTGGACCATATGTCTTTTACACTGAGGGGCCAGGGTCCAGATTCAGAATAAAACAGGGCAATACAGGGTGAAATTAGTCCAAGAACCCACAAGGGCATTGGCTGTAAAGAGAAAAAAGGGCTCGTAGGTTGGTCATTAAAAAGCAAGAGTGAAGCATTAACTTTGGGTATTTTTATGAGTTGGAGTACACTTATCAATGAATTATGAACTTGGCATGGTATGAACTCCAACTTGTCATGAATATGCTTTAAACATAACACTAAGAAATGAAAATAAGAACTGATATAGAGCAAAAGAGGTAGCCCAACCATATGTCAACCATCCCATTCAGTCCCACAGCTTTCGAGCATGATCTCTAGATGGATGGTGTAAAGAATGGGGAAAAGGAAATACAAGGGTAAAGTCAGGGATAGGAAGCCAGTAGGATAAAAGTAAAGTAAGGGGGATGGGTTATAGTCAAGCCAGAGGGTTTCCAGTAATTACCTCACTCAATGTCCTCATAAAAAAAACCAGCTAGCTGACATAAGCATGAGTTTCCTGGGAGACAGATTAAAATAACACTGAACGGCTTTGTAGTCGCTGAAACTCCTCTTTCTCAGGGATCAAATTAAAAATAGCTCCTTTTGAAAATATTATTGATCTGATAACTCCATATGACTGTAGTGATGATATTGTATTTTGCCAAAGGAGGAATTCTATACATATATAAACACAAGTTAAACACTGCAGATGAAAACTTGAAGGGGTAGGGTAATGTTGTTTGTATAAAAAAACACTGTTGATGGTGAAACAGACTTAAGAGTATGGATAACAGAAAGTAAAAAAAAACTACGCTTTCATCCTATGAGTCAACATTTACAGTCTGTGACTTAATTTCAGATGGGTTTGAAGAAAAATGACTGGGGTTAGATAACATTGTATATGGCCAACCTGCCATTAAAGTTTACTACCTTCCATCTGTAAATGTGAGCTGGTTGTATGTAAGGCACTTCTTGCATAAATGTTACTGTAAAGTGTACATTTACACACAAAACACCACACAACAGCTGGTTTTCATCACCGCCTTCACACATATGTAGGCAGATCTCTCACTTTGTCATCCTCCATGAATCAGAGAGACTGAGATAATCCCTCCCTCCCACTTTATTTTCCCAACATGGAATGGCAGGGACCATAACAAGATCACCCATACCTCTCTCCTTCACCATAACCTGCCCTACTTGCAAGTAAGAGGCAATCATAGCTTTGGCACTATAAGTCTTGACCCATTCTTCTTTCTTAATGCTTATTTACAGGGAACCTCAATAAATCAAATTTCTCATCAAGCTCTGGGATTTTAAAAGTCTATTTTAACAATGTTATTTAAGTACAAACAATATTAGGCTATCAGCCAATGACTTAAGTCATTATAAAGTGAGGGGGACAGTGGAGTGAAGTATTGTTTACAGCTTTCTTGCTTTAAAAACTACATCATATCCCCTTGATAAACAACTTCAAATATCATTACTCTATTTTTGCCAATTTGTAATCTCAGGGACTCATGACTTGGCATTTGTGAATACGTAAAGGGTAAAAATGCTTCAGACTGCAACTCAGCTAAAAACACACAAATTCCATGAAACAGTGAAGAGAGGCTGTTACAGATCATTGCCTCCTACTGCATAAAACTATTAATCAACAGGGCAACAGTGGTTAGGAGGATCTATGGGTTGCTAAATACTGAAGTCAAAAAACACTTTCAAATACCTGTGTGATTAATAATAAAGCTCTTGGATATAATTTTCCAAAGGAATTCCCACATCAAGCGTTTGCCTCCAAGTGACAACATGGAGACTCTTTAGCTTTCTAACATGAAGCCAGTGTGAGTTCCAGTATCTATGGAGAAATGTAAGAATGTCATAGTAATCGATTTCTAACCTCAGCAGACAGAGGAGGATGAAAAATCCGTTGGTTCAATTTGCCAGTTACCCTCACCACTCCCACCAATGCTTTATTTTTCCATCCTTGCCAGCAGAACAGTGAGAATGTTGATTCCAGTACTGGTATGAGCCCATTCAGAAACACACTGTCAGTCAAAGAAGCAATAGTTTTCCAAAGGAGATATGGTGGAAGGTACTCAGAATTAATCAAAAAGACATAAGCAATAGAGGAAAATAAATGTATAGAGGATTTTTTACCCCCCAAAAATTTCCCATTTTCACAGTTGGCAGAAACAGGGTTTAGATTTAACTATTGTTTATGAAAAGCAGGATTATTGTCCATTGGCATACATAGACAGTTATAGATAAAGCCTCGAGGCCACTCTCTGCGTTTTCATATTTTGTGGAAATGTCTGGGAAGGACAACAGAGGGTTGTTGAAACTCCCACACCACAAAATGTTCCAATTCTTATGCTCCCCCACTCTCTCATTGCTACTATCAGTAAATAGCATTCTAGTTCTTTTCAATCTGCCCTCCTTTTTCAGCTGCATGGCAAATAATTACAAACAGGTTCAAAGCACACGGAAGGGCTTCTGCGTCACTGAGGTTCAGCTTGGGGAGCTGGGTGACTGAAAGCGATAATGGGAAAGCACTGAATTGTTTTGCCCTCTATATGCAGAAGTGGATTGTCTGAGCTCTGCAATTAATACTGGTGGGACTGAGAAACTGTCTGTGAAAATCAATTTCCAATCATTTTCAAATTCATGGAATAATGGAAGTGAAAATTGACACACCATTTTTAGAGACAAAATAAAGATACTCAGTCAAATATAACAGCAAGGACAAATGGGAACAGAGGCAAGACACTGTACGATAATAGTTTTGCTTGCGAAATGATATTATCTGCTATCAAATCCTTGCATGCCCCAGTCACTGACCATTATCAGATTCTCCTCAGTGTAGGGCCAGGTACGTAAATGGTAAATGTCCTGTATTAAAATAGCGCTCTTCTAGTCATTGTTGACCACTCAAAGCGCTTTTACACTACAGGTTTTGCATTCACCCATTCACACAGACATTCATACACTGTGGCAGTGACTACATTGCAGGGTGCCACCTGCTCATCAGGAGCGTTAACCATTCACACACACTCATACACTGATGGCGCAGCATCAGGACCAATTTGGGGTTCAGTGTTTTGCTCAAGGATACTTCAACATGTTAACTGCAGGGTCTGGGATCGAACCAGGAAACTTCCGATCACCGGACGACTGCTCTACCATCTCTGCTCCACCAGCGAAGTCAGAATATAACAGTTACTTGAGTAGTGCACATAGATAAATTTGACTTATGAGAGACTCTTAGGTGCTTAAGAACCTACCGACCCGCAATCAACCTAAAAGGTTGTTGACTGTAAAATACTGTCTAATTCCCACATTCTGTGCATCAGAATCAGATTGACAAGGTGGTGTGATATCACATTCTTTTATTTCCTAAAGGGATGGCAAACCCCTTGGAAAAAGTGCTAACAAAAGCCATGTCCTGTGATATACAGTTATTACCCTTCAGCCTGGGTTACATTAAACATCCACAACTGTAATTGTTCCAAAAATCAAACTCTGATTTTCATTTTCAATAACATCTGTTCATCTCCAGAATGTTGCTGCTGTTTCAATTCATATATGCCAATTTAAACGCTGGTCAAAATATTCAATGTTTGTCATACTGCATGTGTGCATGTATGTATGTAACTGAATACTCCTCTAATGATGAGTAAAAGATATATTA
>KV751345.1:2500782-2529581 GCA_001698575.1 Mola mola
TTATTCAAATTTCAATTTAATTATCTTTTCAAATGTTCTGTGTGTAGTATAAATAGGGGTACAATATCTAATTTTGTTTCACAATGTGACAAATTTATTTTATTGTTACACATAATTTTCTCTGAATTTAATACCATCTTGGGGAGAATGATTGATTTTTCTTCTCCTAAACTAGAAACAGAGATTATATTACATACATATCAGGATGATATATAACTTATAAGGTAACTAAACTCTACATGAGCCTCTATGCTTTTTCTTCTCAAGAGCACAACAATGATTTAAAATTATTTTTTTTACATTGGCATTTGATCAGATAAGCGGTAACAAATGGCAAAATTCACAGAATACCTTGTACTTCAGGGCAAAGACCAACACTGGAATCATCACAACTGATCCGCCTTAACAAATTTTTACAGACCCACAGGAAGGCATCATGTCATAAAATATTACCCAAGTAGACAACATAAAATGGTGGGACTAATGAAATGAAATATCATTCTGTGACGAATAAATATTGAAACATAGCTTAGTGCACACAAACGAGGAGAGGATAAAAATCCTGTTCTTTAACAGGGAAATCCCTTTGCCCTAACCGTGGTATTGATAAAGTGATTCCGGAGGAGAAAGTGGGTGATTTTCCACAAAACGAGGCAAAGAGAAAATGCTCAATGAGCTTCCACTAAGCATACAATAAATCATTTCTACTGTATCTCACAGAAATCTACAACTGAAAACAGTATGTTCAGATAGGAAATAAGAAATTGAGCTGACTCTCAAACAAAGGTGTTTATTTATGAGTGCTGTATCCATTGATCTGCAAAAAGACATTGCAATAGCTCAAACACATAACATATACAAGACAAATAAGAGGGAAATATCAAGATTAACATGAGTTCATATATGAAAAATCTATATAAATAAACTTTTGGCAAGTCTTTTAGTGATTCAAATTTAAAATGGGCTAATTTTCAAAAGCCCCATACCAAAATTAAATAAATTTCAAGTAAAGGAATTAATGATTATTTAGTGTTATTTGAGCACATAACAGAACTATGGTGGCCGTCCGTGTATGATCCTGCATTTAGAGTAACATAGTTTTACAAAGTTGGGACAAATTTCCAGCAGACTGCTGATGAAAACCTCCTTGTGTTACTTCTTCTTTTTCATCTTTTACTGGGGTGAGTCTTCTTCATGGATTGTATTTCAATGCCACTACAGTGTATAAAAACAAAGGTCTTTTATCTCTTCTTGACCACAGGAGTATCATGGTGGTGCAAAATGGCACTCTCTGTAAAAGAAGGATCCGGCTGTATGTTTCTTAGAAATATGGTGCAAACATCATACATCATGATTGACATATAGTTAATCAAAATAAATTCCGAAGCTTTAATCAAGCATGAGAAAAGGGCGATGCCTCTGAAAATTTGGATCATTTTGTTGCACTCTGCAATTTTAGAAGATACACATCCCCCATATAGAGCACCCATACAGTATGTATATACAGTATATACTGTATGTAGCTAAATCAAACAGAATTATGTTCACGGTCATCATTCTTTTTATAGCGTTCTATATTGTGAGCATAGTACTTGCAATTGCCTCTTCAGACCAGACATGTCAACCAGTGAAATTGTTTCCCAGAACAGCATGCAGGTAAAAACTGCAACTTACCACTCATCTCTGAAAACCATTCTAAAACACCAAAATCTATATTCCACAGTGGAGTTTTCTATGTTGACAAAGCAGGTTAGAAGTGACAGTAAGAGGAACAAGGGGAGAAGAAAATCTCAAGATAGGCTGTAAGTTAATGTAATCATGAGAAGTGTGTGAGTGGCTCCTGAATATGGCGATGGAGAACGTGTTTGGTAAGGTATGTGAGAATGAGCAAGTGGCAGAAAATGTGCCAGTGGATGAAAACATTGTCAGTAAACTGTTAATCTGGCAGTATACAATGTACAGTATACAGTTTGAGTTAATAATCGCCAAAACTTTCCAACACAAAAGGAATCTTGTCTGTTGTTTTTGAACAGGGTTATCCTGAAATTAGAATCAACGCTGGTGTTAGAGAAAAACTAATTTTTGGTCTGTGATTCCTGAATACACTTTTAAAGCTGAGCAACTGAAAACGAAATTTCATTACTCTTATTTTAAGTGAATAGCAGATTGGGTTGAATATGCACAATGCACCTATCTTACTCACAAACTTAGTTGGTATTTGTTTGATTAGGCCGTGGTGAAACTTGGGATTGGGCCACAACAGTCTTGAAGAACAAATATCGTATTTTTGAGTGAATAGACATGAACCATTCATGATGTGAGCCTCGTATTTTCTAACTAAACATTACTAAATTCTATGTGAAGGCCTACAAATAAGTTGCTTGACGATATAACCCGACATTTTAAATATATTCAATATTTGACTGATTGGGTAATAATTGTCAAATTTGTCATAAGTACAGACACATTGTCAATGTTCTTAAAAGTTTAGTTGTATTAAGCTATGCAATGCAAAAAAAGGGGAGGGGTCAAATATCATGATTGACAGCTGAGCACTACTTGTGACAGCCCTCATATTAAGATATTTTGGCCTAATTTCTATACAGTGGGAGGAAGTGGAGACATGTTTATTCATCTTTATTTGTGTAAATCTGTAAATCGTTGAGACCATTATATCTTTATTCTCACAACTTGTGTCTACTTATTTTCCCTTTCTTTGACCACTTCTTTCTGCTGGATAAGCGTGTGGCAAGCAGTGAATATCCATGATTGAAGGTCAACACACAGGATGTACGCCGTGTCATTTGATGGGGGTCAATTGATCCATGTACTGACATGCCATTAAAGGTTCAAATACAACTGATTATCTGAAACTCTGCTCTAACTCTGAATTATTGATAGGACGTCTGAAAGGTCATCTTCAGATATTCAAATGTTAATGAATCATTATTCTAAGTTGAAGAAAAAAATGACAAAACTCCATGTCAAAGTCATGTCATTTTCTAAATGACGTGGCTCTCTTAGCAAAGTATTTCAATCCACGTGATGAGTGCTCTTGATATGACTGTGTCATCATAAAGCTCAGCAAGACATCGAAATCCATCAGTGCTGCTCCAAATGCATAGAAATGAAGTCATTACAACAGAGAGCAAAGGCAATCCCTGCTGCTTTTTACAGCCCTGTGTCACTTGGTGATATTTATAGGATGTCAGGCCAAAAATAGCCCTTTGATGTGGAATTCTGAATATACAATGGGTACCAAATTATGAGGAAAGTTAGTTAGCTATGTAGAGCTGCATATTCTCACGTACCTTTCTTGTTTTTCTTTTCTGCCAGGCAATGATCCACATCTAGATCATTTTGCTTAGCGGTCAATTATGTTTAATATTCAGCTCAGTGCGCAATAGACAGGAGTCAATGTTTTAGCACACAGCGCACCAGGAGTAAGAGTCATAATATAGTCCCTTTATTTCCATTTATTGACTAAATAATAATTAAAAATCGAGAAACATGACTCCAAGAATCGGAATACTTCTGTCCTGAAACTGTGCACTCTGATGCTTGTGAATCAATGCCAGTCTGCTGAGAAATATTTCAACTCTACTAGCCTTGCATTCCATCAACAGCTGAGCTTGTGAGAGACATGCACAAACAGGACGCCACAACAACACCAGAACCAAGGTTCAGGCGATGACATCTTTAAGTGCCGTATCACGTTGCAACCTCACAGCCAATGGAGATTCATAACAATGAAGGTATGGACTGTGCTGAATTTCACCCTTTGAAATGTCATGATGATCTTAAACCAGTACTGTATTCATATTATATGAGATGAACATCCTTTGGAATGTGATTCTGATGACAAAACAAATTATGTCTGTAAAAATTGTATTATTGCTCTGTGTCAATTGGATATATTCAGACTTACTTAAAAAAAAAATTGCTTATGTGGTTATATCTTCATCGGGGATTTACTGTACTTTGAACTAAGTTTCGTTTTCATCTTGATGGGATACTGATCTAAGTATTATGTTTATGGTCAAGTTCTAGTAATGTCACAATTTTAACTTTTAACTAAATTATTTTCCACTTTTTCCTGTAACCCTGCCAGGCTGTCTAAAATCTCATTTATTTTTGGACATTTGGCATCTGAAGACAGATTTGGCTCTGCATACCCTCTGGCAAGAGGTAACACAAAAGTTTCCAAAGAAAAGAAACAGAACATGGACAGATATTTAGCATTTTGTGGGACTTTAAGGGGGAAAAAAAATAGATTTAGTCTGTATGAGCTGCAACAGAGTTTTCTATAACATTTTAAAACAAAACTGTTCTGTAGGATCAACTTTCTTTCAAAGTTTCGCTAGGATACACATTATTAAGCCTATGACTTTGTTTGTAGACACAAAATGTTAAAAATATCAAATTCATCGAATTATTCTATTCTGTCATAGGCTATTTACTCATACATGACATCTTCACTGGCATTGACCAACTTTAAAATAAGCATCTATTTTTCACTAAATGTAGTTGAATTTGAACTTGGATTATCTCCAGATATACTGTGTATGTTGGAAAATAAAGATGTAGTTTTTTGGTCACACTAAGGGATCCATGATGAAATTATACAAGATATATTTTACAGAGAAAAAAAATTCTAATACTATCAATATAAACCAAATGCCTTAACTATGGTAAGAGTTACTGTATAAGGTTACCTACACAGTACATTCATTCTTTAGCAGAGACATAGCTTCAGTGTAACTATATCATTGGTATTGCCTGTTCAAGTTCCCATGTAGTTTTTGTCTTTGTCAAGGGAAAACTCTTTTTTTAATGCCATAAAGCTTCATTGAAACTAGAATTAATTGTGATGAAATACTCTTATAGCACTTATGTTGGCCAACCCAAAAAAGTTGCTCCTAAATGATTTAAATACTTGTAATGTATATATAAAAAGATAAGAGTCAGACCAAATGCCACTAACTATATTGTTATTTCATGTCGGCGCCTCAAAAAACATGGACTGACTTTGCTGTAAAGAAACGTAGATATTAATGAGTACAAGTTTAAGGGAGATAAAACTCCTAAAAATAACTGTCAATATGTATTTTGTTGTTTTATTGTCTATTTTGACAAAATTTGAAGAAAGATGGTGACCATAATGACAACCTGACCAACCTTTGGGTTGGTCAGCTATTTGCCTATACCTCCAAAATCTCCAATTCCCAGGCCATGGAGTGACTGGAGGTGGAAGGGCAGCATTATGAGTCCTTGTACTTACAAAAACTACTTACAATATTTCCTTCCCAATGTTCTGCTGAGTTATCCAAAGAATAATGAAATGTACATTTATCTCAACTATTGGTAAATAGCTGAAATAAATAACACAGTTTCACAACAGACAGTGTGACACTGTGTAAAACATAAATAAAACAGAATGTGATGATTTGCTTATTATTTTTTCTTAAATATACTCAATTCAAGTACAAAGTACTACAACATGTTTAATTTCATCCCAATCTAGATTTGATGCCACTAACACATTTCCATGAATGTAGGAAAAAAGGGCTATAAATGTTTGAAAAAACATGTTTTCTTCAGGTAAACAGATAATTGGTCATTAAAAAGTGCATTCTTGAAAAGTAAAGATCGGGGTGAGGTTGACAACTTAATAAAAAAAACAAACAACTATATAACAGGAGACATTTTTATTTTGGGTGCAAGGATTGCATTCTGTTTTCTATTACTTTTTTTAAATGGCTATATTTCAATTGCACAAATCAAATACAAAATTGGTCTCTCAAGATTCAATGACTGTATAAAGTAAAAATTTCAAATATTATTTAAGAGTTATGTTTTTAATCTAATTTCAACACCATTGACAACCTTAATTAAAAAAAAAAGTTTAAATGTTTTGAAACTGTCAGACAACTTTACTGCATGCAGAGCATTACTATACAGTCACTGCAGGTCTTTTCTGAAACTTCTGAAATCAAATGATTAGCTTGAAATAAATTAAAGAATATATACATAGCATAACAGAAAAGTATGTACAGAAGTTTAAAATAAAATTCATGATTCATGTCAGAGCTAAATAGAAGTGATGAAAGATGTTAGGTCTTGACAGATGTCAGAAGTCTGGTGCAGAGTAAGGAATCCACCCTACCTTTTAAGTTTCAGAGAGCCTGCATGTAAACACAGCTGAAGAAACATGTGACGGAGGGAGGGAAGAACCAGATCTTGCTAGTTGTAAAAGAATCACAATGAGAGAAGCAAAGAATATCGCAACGTTTAGCGAATATACGAATATTGTTTTTAATCAGTATATTCACATGCGAAAAGCTTTAAAATAATGTGACAGGTGGATTATACCATAACCTATTACACAGCAAGGCCAGGAGGCCACTTTTACTTGAATCTATTCATTCCTCTTCCAATCCCTCTGAAAATCCATGTGAGTTATTTTTCTCAGAGCTAATATATTCCCTCCTCTCAGTAAAACAAGATCATATACTCTCTGCCTTTGCATTTAATTGGAAAGATCTTGGGTTATCAATGAACCTAGTGTAGGATAATGTATAGTTTTGTTCTCCTTTTTGTTATGTGATTCTAATAGCAGCTAAATCAAATCAAAATTGGCAGGATGATAAACCCCTTGCAGGCAATGTTCTATCACGGCGCATCAGCTCCAATACTGAGTGACATAATTTCTGCATTAGTTTGTGGCATTTGCGGGTGTGCACACAAGTCTAGTGGTTAAAGTAAGACCCTGTCTGTCTTTTCATCTTTAACAGAAGGTTTATTAAATAATGATATTTGATGTCTTATTCAATCTTCAAAGTACAAACCACACAGGTTTCAGAAGCTGAACAACTGAAATGTGAGCTTGTTTGAACTGCCAGGTAAGTCAAGGTTAGCTAAACAGTGAAACAATAGGTGGTTTCGTTAATGCAGTGTCATCTGTTGATGAAAGACACTGCGGTAAGCGTATTGCGTCACTTCCTGTTGTTTGTGTCTGGTTGTCTTGCTGTACCTTGCTAACTATCTGAGAGGGTTTTAACGACATTAATTGTTTAACTGCTGTGTACTGAAAGTGTAAACCCTGTACTTAAGCACCCTTTAGCCCACTCTCATTTTAGTGAATTTATCGTTACTCTTACAACCGTTCTGTGTCGCGCTAACCAACTCAGGTATTGTACCTGGCGCACAGCAATGGCTTCTCCCTCTCGTTCTCCTCTCTCTTGCTCAGTGTGTCACATGTTTAGTTATTCCTCTGCCTCTTTTAGTGATAATGGTACCTGTACTAAGTGTAGTTTATTTGCTGCGTTGGAGGTGAGGCTTAGTGATTTGGAGGCTACGATCCGCACCTTGCAAACCAAACCAGTAGCTTCGCTAGCTAGCCAGCACCCATTAGCCGGTGCGGGTCGACTGAGAGCAGCTCCCGAGCAGTCGGGAAACCAGGGAAGTTGGGTGACTGTTCGAAGGAAGCATAGTCCTAAGCAGAAGCCCACGGTTCACCACCCACCCGTTCACGTTTCCAACAGATTTTCCCCACTCAGTGACGCACCCACTGAGAAACCAACTCTAGTAATTGGCAGCTCTATTTTGCGAAACGTGACATTTTCCACACCAGCGGCCATAGTCAAATGTATTCCTGGGGCCAGAGCGGGCGACGTGGAATCAAATTTAAAGCTGCTGGCAAAAAGTAAACGTAAATACAGTAAGATTATAATTCATGTCGGCGGTAATGACGTTCGGCTCCGCCAGTCGGAAGTCACTAAAGTTAATGTTGAGTCGGTGTGTGCTTTTGCCAAAACACTGTCGGACTCCGTAGTTTTCTCTGGTCCCCTGCCTAACCTGACCAGTGACGATATGTTTAGCCGCATGTCGTCGTTCAACCGCTGGCTGTCGAGGTGGTGTCCAGCAAACGACGTGGGTTTCATTGATAATTGGCAAACTTTCTGGGGAAGACCTGGTCTAATGAGGAGAGACGGCATCCATCCTACTTGGGATGGAGCTGCTCTCATTTCTAGAAATATGGCCAGATTTATTAGTCAGCCAAATTGACAATTCAGAGTTGAGGCCAGGAAGCAGAGTTGCAGTCTTACACGCTTCTCTGCGCTTCCTTTAGAGTCATCCACCTACAACCCCATAGAGACTGTGTCTGTCCCCCGTCCACATAAATTCACTAAATTCACTAAATCAAATAAGAGTTCACATAGGAACTTAATAAAAATCAACACCACTAATGAGGCAGTTTACAAAGTAAAGAGACTTAAATGTGGACTCTTGAATATCAGATCCCTATCATCTAAAGGTGTATTAATAAATGAGCTTATATCAGATAACAATATTGATTTATTCTGCCTTACTGAAACTTGGCTGTGCCAAGACGAATATGTAAGTCTTAATGAATCCACTCCTCCCAGTCACATTAACACACACATTCCCAGAGACACTGGCAGAGGTGGTGGAGTTGCAGCCATTTTCAATTCTGCCCTATTAATAAACCCTAAGCCCAAACAAAAATTTAGTTCATTTGAAAATCTCATTCTTAGCATTTCCGATCCAACCATGAAAACTCCAATTATGTTTGTTATAGTGTATCGAGCACCTGGACCCTACACTGAATTTTTATCTGAATTTTCAGAGTTTCTCTCAGCTTTGGTCCTCAAAACAGATAAAGTCATTATTGTAGGTGACTTTAATATCCATGTAGACATTGAAAACGACAGCCTTGGTACGGCATTTCTCTCACTATTAGATTCATTCGGCTTCTGTCAGTGTGTACAAGAATCAACACACACTTTTAATCACACCCTTGATCTTGTTCTGACATATGGCATTGAAATTGAGCATTTAAATGTCTCTGCGCAAAATCTGCTTTTATCAGATCATTATCTTCTAACATTTGAATTTCTGCTCATCAACTATAAACCAAGAGTCACTAGTTATTATAGCAGATGCATATCTGAGGACACTGTTGAAAATTTTAAAGAAATTATTCCCTCTGCATTAATTTCAGTGCCATATCCCAAAATAACAGAGGAGTCATATCTTAAATTTAGCCCCTCCCAGCTTGATCACCTTGCCGATTTCACTGCCGGCTCTCTACGTGCTTCACTCGATTCCATTGCCCCAGTTAAAAAGAAAACAAAACCAGTAAAGAGACTAGCTCCGTGGTATAATCTTAACACTCGCAAGTTAAAACAGAAAACTCATAAACTTGAAAAGAAATGGCGTTCCACTAAACTGGAAGAGCCACACATGGCCTGGCAGGATAGCCTTAAAGTATACAGGAAGGCCCTTCGCCGAGCAAGAAAAGACTACTATTCAGCGTTGATAGAAGAAAACAAGAATAAGCCCAGGATCCTTTTCAGCACTGTAGCCAGGCTGACTGAGAGCCATCATTCTATTGAACCATGCATTCCTAGAGCCCTCACCTGTAATGATTTTATGAACTTCTTCAATAATAAAATTAGACTTATCAGAGAAAATATCCTACACTCCACAGATTCCAGTTCAGCAACAGGAATTATAGAGGCTGTTATTAGTCCTGATGTGTGTTTGGAAAGCTTCCATCCAATTGACCTTAAGGAACTAACGACAACATTATCTTCATCTAAATCATCAACCTGTATACTAGACCCCATACCTACTAGGTTGCTCAAAGAGGTTTTACCCCTAATTAGAAATCCACTACTAAACATTATCAATCTATCCCTTGTAACAGGTTATGTGCCCCAGTCATTTAAAGTAGCTGTAATTAAACCGCTCCTAAAAAAACCTACCCTAGACCCAGAAGTTTTAGCCAACTATAGACCAATATCCAACCTCCCCTTTCTTTCAAAGATTCTAGAGAAAGCAGTAGCGAAACAACTATGTGGCTTTCTTCAGTATAATAGTCTATTTGAAGAGTTTCAGTCAGGTTTTAGAAAGCATCACAGCACAGAAACGGCATTGGTAAAAGTTACAAATGACCTCCTCACTGCATCTGATGCAGGACTTATCTCTATACTAGTCTTATTAGATCTTAGTGCAGCTTTTGACACTATCGATCATCACATCTTACTACAGAGGATGGAACACCAAATTGGCATTAAAGGATCTGCTCTAAGATGGTTTAAGTCCTACCTATCTGATAGATATAATTTTGTTCATGTTAATGATGAATCATCAAGATATGACAAGGTTAGTCATGGAGTCCCACAAGGTTCTGTGCTTGGACCATTACTATTTACTCTATATATGCTTCCTGTAGGTAAAATTATTAGAAAGCACTCCATACATTTTCACTGTTATGCAGATGACACACAACTATACTTATCAATGAAGCCAGATGAAACCCATCAGTTAGCTAATCTACAGTCATGTCTTAAGGACATTAAAAACTGGATGTTTCATAACTTTTTAATGTTAAACTCTGACAAAACTGAAGTCATTGTGCTGGGCCCCAAACACATTAGAGACTCATTATCCAGCAACATAGTTAATCTGGATGGCATTGCCTTGGCCTCCAGCACCACTGTCAGAAACCTGGGTGTTATCTTTGACCAGGAGCTGTCTTTTAAATCACATGTTAAACAGATTTCAAGGACCGCCTTCTTTCACCTCCGTAACATTGCTAAAATCCGGCACATCCTGTCTCAACAAGATGCAGAAAAACTAGTTCATGCGTTTGTTACTTCCAGGCTGGACTACTGTAATTCTTTATTTTCAGGTTGCCCTAACAAAATTTTAAAAACTCTTCAGTTAATCCAAAATGCAGCAGCGCGTGTACTGACTAGAACTAATATCAGAGACCATATTTCCCCCATACTGGCTTCTCTGCACTGGCTCCCAGTTAAATTCAGAATAGAATTTAAAATCCTTGTTCTCACCTACAAAGCTATTCATGGTCAGTCACCATCTTATCTTGAACAGCTCATAGTACCCTATCGCCCATCCAGAACCTTACGCTCCCAGGATGCAGGGTTATTGGTGATCCCAAGAATTTCCAAAAGTAGAATGGGAGGCAGAGCTTTCAGCTATCAAGCTCCTCTCCTGTGGAACTATCTTCCAGTCTTGGTACGGGAGGCAGACACACTCTCTGATTTTAAGAGTAGGCTTAAAACCTTCCTTTTTGATAAAGCTTATAGTTAAGGCTGGCCTATCTAGCCCTTAGTTATGCTGCTATAGGCTTAGGTTGCTGGGGGAACACTCCATGATTCACTGAGCTTTCTTCTCTCCCCCCTCTGACTCCGACTCCTTCTCTGCTCCTGTAAATGTCCATATCCTTACACTAACTTTACTTCTTCCCCGGAGTCGTTGTGCTTTACCATCCTGCAGGTTTTTCTAGGTCGCGGTGGGAGGTGCTGCTGTGGTCCTGCCTGATGCCCCCTGGCCACATTAGGAAAGGAGATCCTGTGACTTGGATCCTGTGACTTGGATCCTAGGCTGGATTTCCAAGTGCAAATCGGGACCCACAGATCACAATGGCTTCTGGATCAATAGACTACACCTGCTTCTGGACCACTACACTTCACATATCCCTGGATTTACAGATTCTACATACTCTTGGACTCAGCAACACCCAGATCTTCCTACATGGAGTACAATGACTCCTGGA
Organism: Mola mola; assembly: GCA_001698575.1. Taxonomy (NCBI): domain Eukaryota; kingdom Metazoa; phylum Chordata; class Actinopteri; order Tetraodontiformes; family Molidae; genus Mola; species Mola mola. The sequence goes on from KV751345.1 coordinate 2,512,391, forward strand.
CCAACAGAGTCCTCCTGCGTCTGGATCACTAGACTTTCCATACATCCAGACTCATAGAATCCACAGACTCTGGGACTCATGGATGTTTTATGCATTCTAAATGAACTGTTGTTATCATGTTTTTGTGTTCCGTACAAGTGACATTTATTGCACGTCTGTCCGTCCTAGGAAGAAGGATCCCTCCTCTGTGGTTCTTCCTGAGGTTTCTTATTTTCCCTGTTTAGGGTTTTTTAAGTTTTTCCTCACCCAGTTCAAGGGTCTAAGGGCAGAGGATGTCACATCTGTACAGTTTGTCAAAGCCCAGTGAGATAATGTGTAAATTGAGATTTCGGGCTATACAAATAAAATTTGATTTGATTTGATTTGGTTACACAGAAGGGCTTGTCTGCCACAGAAAGGCATCAAATGAAAGTCCTTGGCCCGACTCACTAGTAAAACTGAAAGACAGATTACGTGGCACTGTTTGATGTAATAATATCTCTCTTTAAAAGTTAGGGAGTTCCCCTTCTCCTTTACCCTTAAGAACTGAGTTGTGGTACAACTGAATCAAGAGTCCATGGAGAGGAGGCATTCACGATAAATTTTATTTTAAGTTTACCAGTGTTTAATAATGACTCCAATTTTATACTGTGAATTCATCCATAGATCTATTTAAATCATCCAAGCCCGGAGCAATATTTCATCCCATATGCACACTTTTTAGATAGTTGCATATTTCTACTGGAGATTTATTTTATTATATTCAAAAATTCTAAATAAAGAAAGAGATTTGAAAAAAAGAGTATTTAATCCAGGTCAGAAATATACGGTAACCAAGTTAATATGATTTTTGCAACCATACATGTGATGACAAAATGAATCCCAAATGTATTATTGGTTAAATAACCATCAATATTGCTACCCATCAAAAACTGTCACACAGGTGCCAAAATGTGGTTGACCTCTGTATGCTATTGCTATTGTTCAGATCTAAGTAAAGGATGATTTACTGTGAATTTCAAGAACTTGGTAATTACATCTCGCACACACACACACACACACACAAAAAACCAATTCCAGCTTCTTAATCCCATATGATGAAACACTTTTTTCTGTGTCTGCCCAAGGTGCATGCAGGAAAGCATCATAAGCAGCCACTCCCCTTGAAAAATACAAATATCAGGAAATATAATTCTGATTTTGAGGTGACACGAATTATGAATGTATGTTCAAAATTAACTGAAAAATGAATAAGAAAGCATGGTTAAGCTTCCTGCACTATACGTAAATATCCACATTATTTCTTCAATGATGAATGGGACTATGGTTGCTTGTGAGAGAAAACATGTCCATATCTTAGCAACCTTGACTAAGGACTGGGGAAGACCATGAAAGTCTATGAGGAACATGACCTCTTCTCATGCTATGGCACATTCCTGCCATAACTAAGTTGAAACAGGCCTGGGATAACTATAGCAAGCAACGTGGAGGGGACAGGGGTCACAGCTTAGTGGAATTTAGGGGAGACTACCACACACCCCTCTCAAACAATTTTGAATAGCCTACCTAATTCCACCAAGGGTACCACGGGAGCTTGAAGGTTCAAGATGTCACACTGACGTCATTTTACAAATTCACTATTGTTCAATGGGGCAAGAGAAAGCAAAGGAAATTATTTAAAAATGTGCTCCCGGAATGAAGGCCAGAAGGCAAACTCTTCAATTATTAAAGAATGGAAATCAAACTCAATAGAATCAAAATCATAAAAGAAAATCCAATTTTTAAATCTGATCTATCTGTAAACAAAACTACCAACAAGTGGATCCGAGTGATATTTTTGTTTCACTGTATTCACACATTTGACTTGTGAGAACTGTAAATGGGCAACTTAATGGTAGTTAATTAAATAGGCAAATACTTTTAAAGGATTGCAATAAACTTATCCCTCTCTATCGGAGAAATAGAGGAAAGAGCTGATCCATATATCATCATTGATGTTTCAGACTCCTCTGGCTCCATTAGTGAAATTCACTTTCACTCTGGGTGCTCTGATGGGAACTACAACAGCTGCTGGTTTCCAAGCTGGTGTGATGGGAATACATGGTCAGACACCCACTTGTTTATTGATCTTCAGTGACCTTGGCTAAACATTATGGGTTTCAAGGACAGACCACCGTCCAAGATCTGCTTCCACTTCCACTGCATTTCCTGAAAGCTAATTCTATTCACTGGCTTAACTGATTTAAACCTTATCAATTGGTTTCTAATGGTAAAACTTTACATTGTTTACAGCTGTAGCAAGACAGCTACAGCAAGACAGGGCACTTTTAGTGAACATTGCTGAAGTGGTAAATATAGAGAAAAAAGCTGAGGGCACATCCTAATTCATTTATCAAGGGCAATCACAGCAGGGAAATTCAGCAATCAATAGACACAGTAACAGTAACTTATAGATGCAAAAAAAAAACAAAAAACCCCAAAAATACTGTTTCAGACACTGCACATTTTCAATGAGGAGGCACCAATATGGAAATTCTGAGATGCCAATATTTAAAATTACGATTTGCCAATAACCAATACTAATATCCTTTTCCATCAAGGAAATAAACTGTACTTAGATAAAATGAAGCCCCACCCCTGCAAGTTGTCAAGATTCGTTCATGACATCACTGCTGTCTTTCGTGGCATGTACACACACACACACACACACACACACACACACACATATATATATGTAATATGTGTGTGTGTGTAAGTGCAATGGGACTGAGACAACACAACATAGCAGACTCACTCATCAAAGTAAAGGCGATAATAACTACCAACACAGAACAAAAAACAAAACATGACCAGAAATAGCTGTTGAGCTTTACATGATGTGATTGAATAATTCTGAAATACTTTGGTCATGAAGTCATGAAGAACAAAATCAGTTCCCAGCAGGAGAAGATGAGGTGTATACTAAAAATAATCCTTCCATAGCAAATGAATAATTTGAACTCATCTTTGGAGACTCATTATTGGGACACACAAACATACCCAGAAATGATTTTGACCCTCTCTCCTTTGTCATGGATTCTAATAGCACAATGCTTTTTTCCCCTCAGTTTGAGCTGTGAATGGGAACACTTTATTCAACCCAAATGTGTGGTGAGGGTGAGGTTCTTAAACAGTTAGAAAAATTTGACAGCTTTGTGGTTGTTCTGTGCCAAAGCATGAGAACACTGGTTAAAGAGGACGAGGGCACAAAGGCATACAACTAACAAACTTCATCTTAGCCAGGAAGGGCAGGAACAGAAAAATGTTTTATGGCCATCTGGTCTCTGTATATTACTGAAAAATCCTGTATAACAGACTGAGTCTACTAAAAATAAGATGTCAATCAAAGCTATCAGAATGATTGATACAGCCCGTATTTGGAGAGCTGAGTTTAAGATTAGGGTTTGCAGTCAAGGCTGGCTCTTTCTTTGCTTTTTAGTGTTGTGGAAGTTAAACTGGTGGGTAACTAGCTATTACTTGATTGTATTGCTATGAATTAAATGTCGACTGCACAATGTAAAGGATATACAGTCATTTCAACATTGGTATTTTAATTAGTTTCTTCTTTCTTCTGTTTTTGCTATGCCTGCTATCTCCTGACAAATAAAGGATGACAGACAATCCAGCTAGGCTGGCATCTTGGCACCATTTGTAGCTGCTTCCATGTCTCTATTAGATGAATGAATTTTATTTTTTGTGTCTAGTCACTTATATGACCCGTCAAGAAATTACTCAGGTACACTACCTGACAACAAACAAAAAATTCTGAACATTTCAGCATGTCAACACAACATCATCTAACATCATAGTATCTGAATAATGTCTAAACATAAACTATAACAACATCCAAACATAGACATACATTTCCCGGTGTAATAGAGTCCAGAATAAATGCAGCAAAAAGCACAGAAGAAACTAATATATAAACACATACAAAAATCCAAACAAAACCAAAGATAAATCTTCATCCATTAGTATGAAACAGTGTGAAAATAATACACCAATATTCTGTAGTCCATATACTATAGAGGCAGGAGTCTCTCTAATAACTAACTGTTTATCTCATAACCTATTAAATGTAACATTTCTCAACATATTCCAAGCTATTCAGAAAACTTAAGAAAAAGTAGAAATGCAAAAAAACAAAAACAAAAGGACGGTAGACTAAATTTAACTTGTGCTATTGCCCTGAGTTGTTTGTAGTTGCTACGCTGGGAAAAAGGAAAGGGATCCGGTTTTCATTACAACAGTAGCGCCAACAATAACAATACTAGTTGGAAATGCTATGAGGGGAAATGTTGTCTGTTTCCACAGCTACAGTGTGCACTTCTATTTGTACAGCCCAATATTATTAATGTCTCAACAGCCTTTCCAAGCCCACAACAGCAACAGTTCCCAAAGAAGGATAAATGGAGAACCTCTTTAAACGTATCACCTGGTGTTAAAAACATTATTGCTATTACTTCATGTACATCAGCTTGCAGAGAAATTAGGTGTGCTTAGTTTACTGCAACATATCTCCCTCTAACCAAAAACGTAACAGAACAATTATGTACAAAAAGATTCTTTGCAGCCTACAGAAGATAACGGAAAACAGGAAACAGTATTTTTTGACTCCACTTACCTGCCAGACTATGCAACTCCCTGGTGGCTTAAGTAGTATAGTTCTTAAAAGGGTTGCAGTCAATTTTGCTGCTGACAAGGGAGGCAAGAGAAAAAGCAAAAATTAGCTTAATTTGACCATCGAATGCAACTTATGAATTCAAACTGCGAAGAAACATTCCAATTAACCATACTAGCTAATCAAATGAATGTTTTTTTTTTAAGTACAACTTTTGCATGAATATTTAATCAAGAGAAGATATATCATGAACATAAAAAAGTTTCTGCAACTTACTTAGATTTACTAAATGTGAAGTCTTATATTTACACTCTTTTATATACTGTAATGTGGCTTTTTATTATACCAAAATAGGCTTGTCTCAGGCTGTCATCTGCACACAATATACAAAAGAGATAATTAGTTTATTTTTGACTAATTCTGTATGAAAACAGTATGATAGTCTGCACAAGATTGGCAGATTCCATTCCTAAAGACTGCTTCCAGAAAAAAGCAGAATTAACACTTTTTAGTTGTGTGCTTTCACACACCAGTCAAGTTGATACATCTATGACTATCTAGTTAAATGTACTGTAGGTGGGTGTGGGTGGAACAACCCAAAAACATCAATACTATCAACATTTACTTTAGTAGATCAATCCTAGCCTCAATTGGATCAATGTCTAAAAAGGACTATTTTTTCTCTTCTGTCCAATCCATTTGTATATCATCAATACTAGAAATGCCTGTACGGTGTTCCCTTGTTGAGCAAACATTAATGCATGTCTCCCTCTCTCCCTCCATTGCCGTTATCATGCAGTGTGCACTTGCCACTCAAACATTATACATGTGGTACACACATTGACTACTACTGTAGTTTAATCTGACATGCGATGACTAAACGAAAGAGAAGCATCACTTTGAGCTACAAACTGCAATGTGTGCGCAGGAAAGCGGCTGTGGCAACTGTCAACACCACAAACTTTGTTTAAACAAATGACAAAACAACAAGGGAAAGACAACTTGGACTGTCGACCTAGGGTGTCCTGGTACCAGGTGCACTTATGGACACTCTTATGGCTGTACGTGGTGTTATTTATGGACAAACTGCGGCTAGCATAGACATCCAATAATTCAACACCCGAGGGTTCAGATTGGGCAGGCCGTTCCTTCCAATGACAACCATTCAGGTCTCACTGTCATTGCCCACGTGAGCATTAAAGTCTCCAAGTGGAACAATGGAGTCCCCAGTAGGGGCAAGTTACAGCACCTGTTCCAAGGACTCCAAAAAAGCTGTGCACTGCTGTTTGGCACATAGGCACAAACCACAGTCTAGACCCGTTCCCCAACCCAAAGGTGCAGGGAAGCAACCATTTAGTCCACTGGGGTTAACTCCAACACACTGGCAGAGAATCGGGGCGCTATTAGTAAGCCCACACCTGATATCTGCCTTTCATCCGGAACAACTCCAGCAAGGAAAAGAGTCCAATCCAAATCAAGAACACTGGTTCCCGAACCTGAGCTGTGCATTCAAGTGATCCCGACTATATCTAGCTAGTAACTCTCAACCTCCCGCACTAGCTCAGGTTCTTTCCCCACCAGAAAGGTAATGTTCCATGTTCCAATAGCCAGCTTCACTAATCGGAGATCGGACTGCCAAGGCCCCTTGCCTTTGGCTTCCACCCAATCCACAAAGCACCGAACCCTATGGGTCAACCTGTAGGTGGTGGGCCCACTGGATGACCGACCCATGTGTCCCTTTCAGGCTGAGCCCAACTGGACCCCATGTGCAAAAGCCTGCCCACCAGCTACTCACCTACAGACCCCTTCCCCCAGCCTGGCTCCAGGGTGGGGTCCCGGTACCCCTCCATGCATGGTGCACAAGTCCTTAGTATCCATCATCATAGGAGTCTTTTTGAACCATGCTTTGTCTGGCCATTCACCTAGGACCAATAGGGCCTTAGGTGACCATTCGAGGGGACACAGCCCCTCCTAGGATCATTCGGGCACCCAAACCCCTCTAGCATGGTAAAGTGGTGGTTCATGGAGGGGTCCCGAGATATCGTATTCACAAAAAAGGAAACATATGAGGTCACAGTGACCTAAAACCAAACCAGTTCATCTTGATTCCAAATGAATGTTTGTAGAATATTTGAGGTAATTCTCTCAAGCTGTTGAAATATTTCATTCACAATAATGATGACGCATGGACTACAGAGAAACATCATGCCTCTAACCATGGCTAGAACAGGTGGGGACACATATAAAAGAATTGATATAAGAGATGACAGGATTAATGAGGTAGAGGTACAAAAAGACCTGGGCTCCTGGAGAGTGAGCAGTTCATTTGTCCGTAATTAAAACTAAAACTAAACAGTGAAGCCTTATGGACTGTCAACACCTGTTTAGTTGATGTTCATGTTGGTCAAGTAGATAGAACTCAATATGATAGACAACTACTTTGGCGTATCACTTACATCATTAGAACACAATCTATGACAAAGAAGTGAGAAAAGGACAGAACATTCTCAAATAAGTATCCAATAATAGGTTTGTTAGTAAGACATGTTCATATTTGATGCGAGATAGCCTTTATTAAACATTCACATAATTCAGTCAAAAAGCATGTATGCATTAATAATTCCAAGAGACTGATTGACCTTTTTAAACTCATTCTCCACAAACCTGCTGCATCCAAACTCTCATTAAAATCCATAATTCCAAATAAATTAGACATGAACCACTCCTCAGCCCTAAGTTCATCCCTCCAGTCATGACGTCCCGGTTTTGCCCTCTATATACTTTAGTGTGCTCAGACAAGAAACCAAGCTATATAAGGAATTGTTAGTGTGCAGCACAGCTAGTGACTCTGAACTATCAGAGCAAAGGGTTTAGAGGTAGGTCATTCATTTACACTGAAAGCCTTTTTATTTTTTGTTTAAAGAGTATCCACTTGCTTACATGACTCAAGCTTTAATGTATAATGCAATACTAATTATTAACTGCCAGAGGGGTGAAGAAAAGATGAACAGATGAACAGAATGTTTGTATGAGCACATGCAGGTGTGCATATTGTGCATATTGTGTTGTGTAAGTACTCATTAATTTTGTGAATGTGTTGAAACAAATGTAAAAGTCAAAATGTCTATATGCAATGTGTATCTATCATATCTCAACAATATATACATATGACCTTAATTGTGCTTTTAAAAAGTCTAAAGCAAGTGCTCAGAGTAAATGTGATCAAAAAATTGTTACAGTGCAAAAAAAAAAACCCAGTAGCATCATCCGTACCATACATCCGGAGGATAACAAACCACCTAACTGCACCCTTAGGTCCAAAAGTCTAATAATTATAACTATAAGCACAGTATTATGCTCTTTAATTGACACTGCCCTATCATATACAGCTACAGAGCAGCACATGTCTCCATAAGTCAGTTCCTGATAATCAGGGCTCATTAGGGCTCATCAGAATGCTATTGCAACTATGATAAAAACGTGTTTTATTGCATCCCAACAGGACTACTGCACTTTGCACCCTCACTGAGTTCTTGCTTATCATAATGTATCCACAGGCAATCTTGATTTACAAGTCACAATTCTGATCACGATAGACCACTTTATTCATCAAGTTTGGTATCTTTCTGAGAACAGCACCAGACCAAAGCAGACCTTTGCTCATTTGTGTGCATAATTTTAAATGTTAAGATGTGAACTTTTAAGAACATGCACATACGCTGGGCCTTTCATCTCCAACTTATGCTACGATTCTGAGATCCCTACGGGATGGAAACATGCTAAGCTCAACAGAAACTGAAACAAGGACTTTACTTGTACTATCTGCCACACACTCTGAAACCACATATAGCATTTTCATACTTCGCTGGAAACGTGTATTGAAAGCTTTAAGCTTATTAAGATCACTTCCATGAAAAAGGATGATCACAAAGACAATCTGTTTAAAGAATAACAGTGTAATGCTGTAGGATGTTGCTGTCAGGAGGAACCTATTGGGCATTGTTAGATTGAAAAGCTGCTGTATCTGAAAATACAACTACTTTAAGTCAGCTTTTTGGTCACAAATGTTGTTTTATATTTTTGTGAACAGAACAAACAAGATTATTTCGCAAATAAACTATCGGGAACTGTATGCTCCTTAATATACACTAAACTTTCTTTCATATGACTCCTCCTCTTTAACCATGTGGCTAAATTAGTTATGTCTGCAGAGTAAGTGAGCTGGGAGGCCACAGGAGGGCCGGCCAACTGTTTGCAATGGTCCGTGGAGCATGTCTTCAGGCCAAAACCCTGTTCCCACGACAAAAACACCAAATACCTCACCATGATCTTTACCACAGCTGGGAAAGTTGGCAAATAGAAAGTAAAAAAAAAATGAAAAAATACATATACAATCAACTATATACTCAAAAGGCTACTTTAACCTAAATTACATTACACTACATAACATTAACATAACCCAGTCACTACGTCTCCAATAATGAAACGGATTATGTCATGACTCAAACATCTTGATGAAAAGTCAGCATTAACAAGCACATTGGTGGCCAAATGTTTGCTGGGTGTCACCTGTTTTATTCCAGGCTTCAACTCTTGTTACATTTGGTGTTCCCTCTTCTCTCATTTCCTGTCTGTGTCTTTTCTCAAACTGCTCAGTAAATCTGACAAAATGCCAAGAAAAACTCAGCTTGGGTAGGTTTGCAACAAGTGACTGAGTGGAAATAATATTTGTAAAAGCATAGGCATGCGAGCCAAACAACAAGATAAATGGGGGTAGGAGAGCTACCCTGAAATACTTAGCCATGTCGTCATTATTGCGCATCTTGGAGCCAGGGCAGAAAAAGCATCTATACTGATCCAAGAGCAGAGGACCTGCATTATATTTAGATGGCATCATACTCTATATTCAAATATGACTCTGTGGGAGGACAGGAGAGGACTCTGACCTGTACTGAAGACAATTAGTGCAACAAGAATGTTTTTTGATTATCATTGTTATGCTATATGATATAGTATTTTCCTATTTATTCTTTTATAATGACATTTATTTTCTCCATCCATGTCCCCCCTCTCAACTCTCCAACTTTCTATATCCCTCTCTTCATATTTCCCTCTGGGATAAATAAATAAATAAAGTATTAGTATATGTTGGGATAACTTAAACTCAATGAGTAGACAACTGGCTCCTATTCATGCAAATCTGAGGACGAAAGAGAAACTGCAGATTGTGATGGTGAAGGCAGCCACTCCTGACAGTGCTCAGCAGGATTCCGGTTGTTTATGGTTGGCCCTAATTAGAGATCGTAAGAGCACTAGATTTTGTGCAAAGACAAAGATTTAAACTAGGAATGACACTTGCACTGTGACGTGAACTGTTTTGCATCACGCACAACAAAGAGCCAAAACACTCAGGATCACTCAAGATCAAGCACAGACTCACTGAGGAAGCTTTTATTTGTGCATGTAAGATAAAGTTGCAATTTTGTTGCTATCCTGGGGTATAATGTAGTCAGAATATGGAGTACTGGTACATATATATTGAATAAAACTCATACTGTTCTTAAGCTGTAAAATGTAAAGATAACCTCACTTATGCAATCTCCATGTCTCATTTTAGACTCCCTAGTGTGGCAGCAGAAGTAGATTTTATACATGTGAGGTATAGCTTTGTGCTTTATGTGCAATATTTTGCAGGGAACTACGAAGCAAAGGTTCTTAGGTCAGTGAAAGAACCATATCAATGACTTTGAATCCGTAATGGAATTGTAAAAAAAACCCCACTCCAGTCATATTGGAAGTACTCTTAATTGAAAAGACTCAAAGAACGCTTCCTGGCTGATACTTCTAGAGTACAACCGATTAAAGCATGTCTTAACACTGCCAATGAGAGAGCTACACAGAAGTGAGTCCTCTGTTTTAGGAGATGTCAGGCAGAATTTTGTAATATTCAATAAACGTCACAATATTTTTCACAAAAATACTAGCACAGTAATGTAAAAGTAGTTAATTTAGCAGAAGTGCACTTGTATTGAATATCTAGCCTTGCATTACATGCCATTCTCTTCCCTGTGCGCTAATGTTAATTGTGTCCAGTTTTTCCAACAGCTATACAGCACCCACAACAGTGGGCGTATAATTTCTACTTCCCACAATGCTTTGTCTGCCAAGTTAATAGTTACTCACACACAGGATGTGGGCATGTATGTCGGTTGTTGATAGTGCATACATGAACATAAATGCACACAGTACATGGAATAATGACATCTACACCCAGTGGATTAAAAAAAAAAAAAATGGCTTATTGAAGATAGATGACTGTTTGCACTGAACAAATGAACTACATTATTTGTCAATGCGGGAAATTCAGTAGGCCAAAGACTGCAGAATAAAATCTAGAATATCATTGAAATGTCCAAACACAGCAGCCAATTTTATTTCAACATAGACATGAGACAGCGGCGGGTGATGCATTTTATTAAACTCTACAATGACAAAAGTAAAATGTTAAATGCTTCACATGAAATATAACACCAAAAAATCTTCAGACAATAACTTTGAAACAACAAAGGAAAAATTCAGGTATTCTGGATACAAGGTTTGTGTATAAGTATGAGACAAGCAAGTTATGACCATATTGTAAGTTTGATATGTTTGTTCCATTATACATATTTTTTTTGTTCTTTTCTATTATATAAAAAGACAAAAGCAAAAAATTTCAATGAAAGCCCTTTATGAGGAAAGTCATTCTTGTTAATATGTATGTCCTCCTTTCTTTCATATCTCCACATCAAGCCTTATTCATTTAAAAATTCATTTTTTATGTAAAGTACAACCAAAAGCTCTAATGTCAGAGTATTGAAATAATTTGCATCCCTAAACAAAAAAAATTAACTACAACTTTATAGAAGTTTGTTCTTTACTTTGTCTGAAGTCCATATGTCCAATGGTTAAACTCATAATGCTTACACCAATATCAATACAATGACAAATGGATGCCGCAACGGCATCATACATAACAAGGAGGGACACATTGGCAAAGTAGTGGCTTGCGACGTTATACCTGGTCTGCGAAGTAACTCACGAAATCCTGTGTCCTTGGCCACGATAATGGCCAGTTCATCGAGGTGGTATTATCAACTAACACTACAAACAAACTTTTTCTAAACATCGAGCAAACATTTGGTCTTTTGCAACTTTTTGCAGGTTCACGTATCTACATACATATATATGCAGGCATACATATGCATGGATATACACACTGATAAATAAGGCAGCACAGAACAGCAGAAAATGTGTTCTTAACCTCGATTTAAAAAACATAGACAGAGCTGTCTTCCTCCCCAACTTTGTAAAACTTCCACACAAGCTAAGTGAGTTAACAAAGGCCAGCACAGCTGCTTCTTTTGTGGCTTCAAAACAATTTCTCGGTGGCGGCTCAATACTACAAACTGCTGGGCAATTTGGGGTAAATTTAACAGGAACTTTTAAAAAAAATTAATAATTAATAATAATTTTGAAAAAAGCTTATATTAGCAAATCATTTATCGGTTTATTATTGTACATCTCTATATATGTTATCTACTCTAAGGAAAGACTGGAAGTTTGTGGCGGTAGAGGCTTGTTTACTTGATCACAAGAGCTTGCCCAAAATTGTGACCAGAAATTATACATAAACAGGAACATTTTACATTTAAGAAATAGTATTATTTTCCTTATTTGAGCGCTCTTTCTACACGACCAAATATCCAAACCGTTTTTCTATGATTTTGTCCAATCCCCATCTTGTGTCAATGCAAGTGTTCGACTCTAGCACTTGTCCAGAGGGAAGATATGCTGGCACAAGAGGGAAATATGCATGTTAAAAAAATACATGTATACAGTACACTAAATAAACTCTATTTGCGTCTTTTGTCCTTATGCAAAGAAAACAAACTTCACAAACAATCCTTCAACTGAAAGTCTCACTTATCGTGCGTTAGTACTGCTCTAGGCTCTGTAAAATTAACTGAATACTGGTGCTTGTGGTGTGGTTATGTTTACTAGCCTGGCTAGTGTTTGCACAGCCAGTCAACAATCCTCTGGATGGTAGTGTGTCCAACTCTTTCTTTTCCTCATCTTCCTTCCATAGCCTAGACCTGGCTGAAAGGCAATTACTGGAGAGCATAACCACCTGTCATCACAGTGACATAATTAACACACACAGGAGTTTCAAGGCGACGTAGTCAGTTCAAACAACAAATTCACAAATCTGAATAAGGACTTCCTACATGCTGCCTCTTGCACCATTCTCAGACACACACGTCACACTTGTTTCAACCCATAAGAACACCCAACTAGGAACCACCGAATGCCTGCAAGCCTGTTATAGCTGTGGTATGGGCCCGGGGGTCGGCCACCGTCTGAGGGAATGGGCGCCTTTGTTTTCTTGCCATTTTGAACTTTACGTGATCCAGATCATGTTACGCACAAAACAAGCTATTACACTAAAGGTGGGAAGTTAATGTCACAGAGATTTGGCATGCACTATTCTTTGTTCAAACAAAATTTTTAATGTGATTACATCACTGCCGGGCATTATGCCTGGCTCGCTGTGTGTGCGCATGACAGAGCGAATAACAGGCAGGTCTAGAGTTTGTCAGGTCATTTGAGAAGGGACCTCACCCAGCTGCTTGACTTGAAAATGGTGAGTCCGCAAATTTCATTTGAGCAGTACCAACAGGATTATATGTGGAAGAGTGTTGCTGTGTCAGGAACGTCAAGCACTAGCTGTGTGTTTACAAGTCATGAAGTGGTGAATACCAGGATGCATCTTCATCATGAGTCTTGCATAGTGGTTACATACCTTGCATTTCCAAGTAACAAATACTGTTTTCTATTTGCCAGTAAATTCACACTACACTACTTAGTGTCAGCTTTTACTAAATCCAAATACATAATTTTCCCATTATCTATACAGATTCAAGGAGGCATCATTTGACGGATTAATCATTTTGTGGTCAAAGCCTGCCTGTCTTACTGAGCTTGGCACAGCTTGGCACTGAATCAAAAGTAAAATTTCTCTCCCACTGGAATTGTACTTAATGTCAGGTTATGAGATGCATCTATCAAAATATGGTAAATAATACAAATAAAGTCAAATTTTGTTCATACCAAACTCAGACCAAACTACTGCACTGTCCACATTCAAATATTCTGACAATATTTTCTGAACAAAAGCATAGCCTACACTGCATACGAAGTACAAATTTGATTCTCATGTTATTATGCTTTGATTGATGGTCTATGAAGTTTGACACTCTATCAAAACTGTAAGTACCCACACTAGGATCACAATGGAAGCATACATTTTTGTCAGCTACAACAATTGAGACATCAGTGAGACATGAAATTCCTAACAGCTCAAAGGAGCCAAACCAAATGCGCAGAGGTATTAAGGACATCCTTGTCCATCAGTGAATTAAGACAAGATTAGAAACTGCCATGAAAAAGACAAGTGGTTTTATTGTAAGAAAATAAGCAGATCATTTCACATTCCAAATTTATCATGTGGATGGGAATAATCAAGTCAAAGTGACCTAGTTTAGCATGCAGAACAGTAGAGGAAGATTTTATTCATTTGCAGCGTCAGGAAGAGCCAATAATAAGAGTGGATTTGCAGATTAATACCAACCCCACCACCTTCTTCCATCTCATCAGTAATTTATAAGACTTTTTGAATACACTGAGCTTTGTCAAGATGTAAATGAGGAGCCACACTGAATGTTTAAACCATATAGCATAAACCAACTAAAGGAAACTCAAGCTCCGAAAAAGCCAAGGCTGCGTAGATAATGAGTGTTTCAGTAGCCAACAAATATACAAAGTAAAACAACCCACATCCATAAATCTACAATACTTTAACCTTGCCTTCAGATTATAAATATGAGATAGTATTGCGGCATGTGAGTGCCCCCTCCATCCACAATTTTAATCTCCAAAAGCAAGCAGAGCTCAGGTTCACCGTGGTAAACAAGTCCAACTGCAGCAAGCTATGTATGAGAGACGTCGGCACAACATGTAGCATGTTATTTTAGGATGCAGGCTGAGTCCAGGAGTTAGTGGGGTCAAAACCTGACCAAAAGTGACTTCCCTCCTGTGCTCTAAACACATTTGAATGAGACAGAATTGTTTTGGCCTTGCCACAGCCACAACCAATCAGAGAGGCTTTGTCCAAACTCAAACAAATACTTGGGGAGATACATCACCACGGATCCTGCAAGGGAGGATTATCCTTCCATATATGGCGTGTCAAGCCAGTTAAAGTTTCTTGTACTTTATTTACACTGCTGGAGAGCCTAATCCAAACTGAACATAGAAACAACTCAACCACATTTCAGAAATATACAAATAATAATCAAGAATGAAAGATTGCAGAGAGGAAGAACTTTTCTCTCTGGACAGGCTTAGTCAAGAGATTTTCTGTTCCCACTTTGTTGACATTTATTTAGTGTTACAGTCAATAAGCAAAGCTCCAGGGAGAAAATATTTTACAAAAAATATGTGCCCCAATATCTGTGGAATGTGAGACTTGTGACATTTAGTTTACACAAATAACTCTTCCAATATTTTCTGTAGGTGTAGGTGGGTTCAAATGGATGTGACTACATGTCACATTTTTCACAGTGGCTACAGTGATTTTTTTTTTTTTCTTCTATTTTTAAGTCATTTTGCGTGCCCCATATCCATTCACATCCAGATTTCACTGGTAATATATAAAATAAATTTATAAAATTATTGCAATTCTCTCCTAAAAACCTTTAAAACCAAAGAATTGCTTGATTACCTTTGAAGAACTACAGGCAAAACATTACTTACTGTTCCCAGTGTACAGCTCAGTTACAAAGTGAGAGCCTTGAAAAATAACAAAATATATCAAGCCTGGAATGGAACACAGCTGGCAAGGCACAAAACCATTAAACAATTTCCAAATGAAGATTCAGTTTCAGGGTCAGAGAGTCTACTCGAGGCCAAAGTGTATAGTGTGGGAAAAAATGTGGGGAAGAGCAAATTTCTCAAAGCTCTAAATCATTAATGGTGTTATGAATGAGCTGAATTTGCATAGTGTAAGGAACCACTATTCTAATTCAAATTGAACCTCTCTAAGCCATGGTGAAGTTAGAGCCTGACCGATAATATATTGGTATTGGCTTATATGTTATTAATATCAGTGTATATTAAAAAAAAATCTGATTCAAGAACACAATGCAGAAACAGATAGGGTGATTTATATTAAATTTCCAGTGAAGGTCACTGTTCAAGTGTACTGCTGTCACATGTCACAACAGATGCTGCTGCATCTGTTTCATATCTTGGTTACAAATGTTAAATAAACTCATTTGAGGGATCAGTGCAAAACTTCTATATAATCATATCTGCACTTTTTTACTGGATAATATTGGTATTGGCTGCAAAAAGTGAGTACCAGTCGCGCTTTAGGTGAAACCTTAGAAGGATTTGGTAGATTTGTTGGTAGAAATCTTTTTTTGCATGCTGCCTAATCCCTTTAGGTTTTACATTAATGGCCAAAAGCAACAGTAAATGTCTGACACAACCCATATCAATCAGCTATTAAATAAACATAACTGAGATACCATTTTGCTTTTTACAAGGAGGAAGAAAGATGAGACATCTAGAAGATGACTACAATGAAAAGGCCTTACATCATTATTGTCTCTGCGCCACCTTTTGTTTTATGGACCCCACGGGATAATGATAATGGTAGGAGCAGTCTATCCCACATATTCTATTCAGTTCAATCTGACATCTGACACCATTAAAGCACTGAATCCAACAGCTTTAGCCTATTAAGTCAGTTTGGATTATGCTGAATGGTTAAACTTTGCCTGGCCTTTGAGACTTTTAGATCACATATCTAGGTGCAAGTACAGTGTGATAAGATGTAAGCAGCAGCCTAAAGCTTTTAGCCAGAGTGAAGTCACTGCGGTCATCATTTAAGCTAAATGTTTAAGCTTATTGGAGAAATGAATCCTAATTAAAAAGTGAGAAAGTGCAATATATATGCAAGACTTCTTACCCTGTATTATATTCAAGAGCTTGTTTAAAGGCTAGATATGAGGAGTAAATACGTAAATTTGTGCTTTTGGTTTAATTCATTAGTTTTTCTATGCATAAATACTACATTATAATTTCAACTCAGCTAATAGTTCATTAAAGCTGCATTCTCAGGGGGCAACGCCTCAGCAAATCAGCAGAGCTTACATAGCCTTGAGTTTTCCAGATAATCACAAATGTTTACAAAGTCAACATTCTTTAAAGGGTCAAAGAGAAATATGTCAAACTGTTTATTATTAAAAAAATGTATCTGCTTTCTTTAAATTCAAGTAAATGGCATGTTAGCAGGAAAAAAGACTCATCATTTTGTTTAATTTGACCAATCAAATATTTATACAAAAAGGCCCCTTAACAGGAGAAGCGGTAGAAAATGGATGGATGGATGGATGGATAAAAAATACATTTCTTTAAAAAAAAAAAAAAAAATCTATATTTCTTCTT